>JADGMU010000632.1:0-106395 GCA_016920895.1 Vaccinium myrtillus | reverse complement strand
GGGAACGGATGGTTGTTTAGGAGCGCTTAAAAAATAAGCAACCGATCTCTACCAAAGATCTCGAATATGTATTCAGAAAGAAAGAGATATGGAAGTTCAACTCAAAGCAGTAGGAGGAAGTTTCATAATCATCACTTTCCCAGATACGGCATCCAGAGATTCGTCCATCAAAGATAAATGGTTACTTAAGTGGCTTGAGGAAATAAGACCATGGGAAGGAGAACAAGCAAGTGAAGAAAGATTTGTCTGGTTATCGTGCTATGGAATGCCACTTAATGCATGGTCAGATCCGGTTTTCAAAGAAATTGGTGACAAGTGGGGACAATTTCTACAAGTAGATGAAGCTACCTTGAAGGAATACTCTTATGTCAAAGCAAAAATTTTGATAGCCACAAACCAATTCCACAAGATAGAAGGTTTTGTTGATCTGATTATTAATGAGATTAATTACTCAGTTAGAGTTATTGAAGAAGAGTCTTTCAGGTTCATAGATCAGAGCTTGGTTAATAAATCATCAGTTTTGGCCATGGTAGAAGATGATGACAAAGCAGTGAACAGAGATGAGGTGGAGAAGACAGCTGACGTGGAAGTAAATCATGGGTCACAACAAGATGGTTCAAGCTCCGAGGAGGTGGAAAATTCAAAAATTGAAGCAAGCATGTCACCTACAATTAATGCGACGGCTATGGTGATGGACTCAATAAATTCCCCCTTGGAGATTGAAAATTCTGTGATGGGAAGTGAAATTGTGGCTGATAGCTTGGAGGGACTTTCAATAGAGAATGTACCACCAATCAATGTGCCAAACTGTCTTATTAATCAAGCAAATAAATTGGTGGTGGTTGACAGATCAAATGTTGATGAAGAGAAGGAGTCAGAACCTGTCCAAGAAGATTATGCTTGCAATAATGCCATTGTAATCAATAATGAAGAACACCTTGATCATTTTGATGAAAATCAAGCGCCTATTCAAGCAGCAATCAAGGGGATAAAAGGTAAAGGAAAGAGGAAGACTATAGATGAGATTCTGGGGTATACAAAAGTTAATGCAAGAAATACCAATGGAAAGAGAAAAAACAAGAAGTGTGTGGTGTTAAGATCCGCGATAGCATCAGCAGCTCTATCTGCGTCAATTTCATCAGGAGGAATATACAACAGAAACAAAATTCTACTAGACGAAGCCCAGGCCATTTGGGAAGTAGACAAGATGTTTGGGATAAGCTATAATGGAGAAGAAGAGGAGGTCATAAGCAAGATAGCAGAAATGACAGCCCTTAACAAAGCAAGGGCTGGGGATGATCTCTAATTTTTGGCTGCCTTACAATTTGTGGTTTCTAGTTTTTGTTTTTTGGGATGGGGGTCTAGTCGTTTCTGGAATATGGTATGGGGGGTCTATTGTCTCAACTCTATGTCTGGGGGGTCAGTTTATCTCTTTCTCTGTGTCTGGGTTTGATCACTTTGTGTCTGGGTTATGGTCGTTTTGGGGAGGAGGTCTGACTGTCATTTTGTTTATGAGTTTTGTTTTTGTGTCTGGGTTGTCTTAGTGTCCGGGGGAGTGTTCTTTTCAGTTAGGGCCTTTTTGTGACTGGGCTATCTCATGCTGCTGTGTTTGGGGAAGGGGGCTGTCTTTTGTGTCTGGGCTTTGGTCCTATACTTGTCTGTTCACAGTTTATGTCTTGTTTATTGGAGGCTTATAATCCCCCTGGTTCAAGTTTTTACTGCAGCTTTAAATACAGGCTGGATTGGTCCATACGCGTCCACTGCCTGCAAATTCAAGCTCTGGTTGCATTGGATCACATCATTCGATTACTTTCTGGGCTATTGGTATCTAACTCATCTAGGCCTCTGAATGAATTATTTTTTTGGTTGCTAATCTGCTACCTAGCTACACCTCTGGGATTTTGTCTTGCTATCCTTAACTGCATTGGTAGTAACCATTGATTGCCACCACTCTCGGGAAAGCTGATGGAGACTTTTGGCTGAATTGCTTTTATGGTTGCTGTTCTTTTGCTAATCTTGGTCATTGGTATCAACTATTGATAGGCACCACTCAAGGGAATGCTGATGGACTCTGTAGCTAATCTAGTTCTTTCATATCATTTTGGTTTGTCCATCTTGCGCTGTATTGGTTTATTTTTAAGGTTTTGTAGTTTTCTGGTGTTGCTGGTTGATTGCTAGCCAACCATGCCTTTTTATAGAGCTTTGGCATGTTTTGTCGAGAGGTTAGGGCCATCCTAGTTGGGATGTTTCCCTTTTCCCTTTAGCTGTGTTGCAGCTCTTTCTGCTTCATTGTATCTGTTGTACCCGTTATTCAGTTAATGAAATTCTCTTTTTCGCCTTGCAAAAAAAAGTAATCGTGCGTAATGAAAAACGGAAAAGAAAACAAGACACAGATATACGTGGAAAACCTCAACGCGAGGAAAAACCACGGGAGCCACACCAGTCCACTATGAAATCGAAATCAAGAGTACAAGCCTTCTCGCAATCTCTCTAAGATTTACGTTTTCTCTCGCCTCTCTATCTCTGTTTTCTCTGAAAACATGTTACCATAATTACAAGCTAACAACGAAATAATTAGGTCGGGCCTATAGCCGAAATCACACACCGAGGTCCCTCAAATATCGTTTTCGTCGCACTCCGGACTGCGGGACACTCGTGTCCCTGGGGGCTCCCGCCCCCATACCCCCGGTACTGCTGAAGGTTGTCTGCACCCCAACAGATAACTTTTTAATATTATATGATAATCGATCAGGATTACATAGGTGCTTGATCCTATGCATATATTTCACGTTTTTTAAAAGCAAAAGTTTACACAATGAGACTTTTCTTTTCCCTTTCTCTGGTTTCTTCTTTTTGCCAAAGAAAGGTAAGGCTTCTTATGAGGTGTTTGGGAAGCTATTTTTCAGCTTTTTAGTTTTAGTTTTTTGCTTTTTTAGATTACAGTCAAATGGATTTTAAATTTGGTAGAGTGTTTGGAAGAAATGTGTAGAATGTATTTTGCAAAAGGAGTAGTGTTGGAGAAAAATTTGCATAATAGATTTTTAGGTCTTTTTATTAATCAAGATGGGAATTAATAGTGGAAAAGAAGAAGTCAAAAAGCTTTTCTCAGCCTACTTTTGGCTACTCCTCTCTAATGTCAAAAAATCAAAACATATTCTCACGCAATGCATTTTCTATTTTCCATCCAAACAACCGAAAGTCAATGATGCAAAATGAAACAGTAGAAAATGAAGCATCCAGACATGCCCTTAATGAATGAGCCACTTGATGCGGACTCTGCATTTTGCTTGTCTGTGATTGTCTCGGACGATAAAACAAGCCAAATTCGAAATCATATCAAACGTATCTGATCAACCTGATTTTCGATGTGGTCAATGTTCTCGACGAGCTTTAAAAAAATAGACGGTTCTAATCATTATTTAGGGTCGGTAAGGGCTCACAAAATGGCCCAAACTAGACCAGTCAGGAGGAAAGGAAATAGATAGATGGACTGTCATGGACAAGGAGGGTTGGGGGTTTGAGTTCGTCAACAAAATTAGTAGCCCTGCCCAATTCCAACTAAATTGAACTAGAATAGTTTTTTCCTTTGGTAATTATGTTCAATATTGGTTTTTTTTTTTGTCATTCGTCATTCCTAATATATTACATGGGGGAGGGGGGGAATGAGACTTGATCCCAGGATACAGTGAGGGGCATTCAAGAGTTCTACCGCATGAGCTAGCCACCACTTGAGTTTAATATTGGGTTGAGAAGTAATTTTGTTTGACATTTTCAAAGAATTATAAGGATTGGTAAGAGTTTCTAATTTTTTGGGGATCGGCATCTTTCTGTCCACTTGTGAATTGTACCTTGTTATTGCAACCTGCGGGACCCACCACAACTCTTTTGACGATCGAGATCATAGATGTTGAGGAACAGATGTGTAGACACACGATTTTAAAAAAAAATGAGCGGGTCTATGTTTAAAATTTGTTATCAACAAATCATGTGGCTACAATTATTGGATCAAGTTGAATTTTTTCATAAATAATTAATACACCAGGTCTACAAATTAGGTATTTCGATCATCAACATAAGATTCATGATAGATCCCACTGACACAGACAATACCGTCCAGAACTGACTCTATTCTTTTTAGGTAGAATATTATTTGTATTTTCTGTTTTATTTTAGTGAAAGAACATATTGGAGGAAGACATAGATAATTATTATTATTTTAACTTTTATTAGGTTTTATTATTATTTGTGTCTATTATGTTTCTGTTTCTATTTTGATTTTAGTACCCATTATTTTGATTTTGAAAATGGTTTGTTTGGAAAGTTTGGAAAATATTTTGTAGATATTTTTTTAGAGTAAAATAAAGAGAAAAGAAGAAAAATATACGAAACACCAAGTAAGAGAGAGAAAGAGTTGATGGGAATGCTCCATTTTATAAATTTGGAAATAACATAATAATAATAATAATAATAATAATAATAATAATAATAATAATAATAATAATAATAATAATAATAATAATAATAATAATAATAATAATAATAATAATAACAACAACAACAACAATAATAACAATAATAACAACAACAACAACAACAACAATAATAATAATAATAATAATAATAATAATAATAATAATAATAATAATAATAATAATAATAATAATAATAATAATAATAATAATAATAATAATATGATCTGCATCTATCTATTTGGTTTCCAGAGTGAGAGTTCAAAAGCAAATCTTCGAAAAGTAATTCAAATGTTATTATATTGTTTGTTCCTCGGGAAAGGCTACAATATGCAGCTCTTATTTGGATGTGTATGATACACATTCCCATAAAAGTTACGATATTTTTATAAAAGCTACGGTTTTTTTTTTTGAGACACACCAAAATGTTACGAATCATAGAAAATGTTACGAATCATATTGCTGAAAAGTTACGAAAAACTAAAAAATGTTACGATTGCCGATGGGGTGGCACAATTTAGACCATACAATAGGTGCATATGGTACACACTTTTAATGGGTTTGTATTATAGCCATTTTCTCGTTCCTTTTCTTCTATTTTAACTTTTAATTTGTTTCCTATTTATCCCATCATCCTTCATTCACATACATAGTAGGAAATCTCATTTGAATTTCCAAAATCATAATTTATTCACATATTGTAAGAATCTCATTCAAATTGCCAAAATTAATGAGATTAGAACGTGATTAATGCATAGTGAGAGGATTGAAAGTAATAAATACAATAAAGGGAAAATAATAAAGTACTTCCCAAAATCTTAATTTATGATGCAGGGATGTAATGATTTTTTCTTTCATCTATCATTTCAAGTTGTTGAGAATTAGAAACAAATCTAACAAAAATAGGTAATGAAGTTATTACGCTCTTTTACCTAATTTCTGTTGCTTCTATATTCCATGTTTTCTCTTGGAGATTTTGTGAATGTGGTCGACTACCATTTGAATTATTATGTAAAACAGACAGATTTTAATGTAAAATTACGCAAGGAAAACAATTATACAAAGGACAATTAATCGTTGTGTTTGGTTGAGTGTTTTGAAAAGAATATTTTGAAAAATATTTTTGAGATAGTGTTTGGATGAATTTTTGGAAAAAATAATAATTAGAGATAAGTGTAATAATTGGAGAGAGATAGAGAGAAAAATGAGAATAATGATTGAATATGTGGTATGAGTAGAGAGAGAAATGTGATTAATGATTGGAGAGATGAGAGATGGGGAAAGAATCTTTTTGGAAATTTTTTTAGAAATGTAAAGTGAACAAAGTGAATATGTTTATGGGGTTTATTTTAAAATCTTTTCCTTTTATAAAATGGGCTTTAAAATAATCAAGGTGTAGATAGGTCGTGTTTCGGTGGAGAAGGGCAGGCATTGAGGCTACACGTGGCTGCGCCCAAACACCCATCTCAAACATTTAAAATATTTTTTGATGGTCTGGATTTTAAAAAGAAAAAGAGAAGAGAGAAAGGGGAGGGAGAGGAAAGAAATCTGGGTCCAAAACACTTTTAGACCGTTGGATTGGTGCTCGAGCACGGTCACGTGTCTACCCACACCTAAAAATTACTCGCAGTCGTTATATATAGATTACCCAGCAGACATATGCAGATTCCCAACAGTGTTATACTAATAGGGTTTCATCTAACTGCATCGTCATGAAATCATCAGCCAACGATGGGGACGGAGAAGAAGAAGAGGACGATGGAATCGAAAACGAAGAGCATTCCGTATTCAATCATTGCTTCAGTGAATTACCAAAAGGTTTGCGACTTCTTTCACCTTAGATTTAGCTTCTTTATCTCCTAGCGATTAATACTTGCGTGCTTAAAATAGTTTGATCTGATTGCTTTAAAGTGAGGAAGTTCCTTTGTTGTTTGAGCGTAGTTTACATGAATCTCAAAAAAGGGGAAAAACATAGTTTTCATGGGTTACTAGATCTCAATCTTTCCAACCCAACTTTGTTAATCCTGTATTGTAAGAGACACAAAAAAAAAAATTGAAACTGTAACGTTAAATTCCAACCCATATTGTCTTATGTTTGATCTGTCATGGCCTCTTTATGAAATCCTAGTCTTATGTTAAGATTATTGGTCAAGAGTTAACAAAATCACATCAACAACATAAAGAAAGGTTGCAACCCAGAATTGTCTATCTTTGTGTAGTCATAGAATTTGATAGGAATGTTCTAGCTGTTTGTCAATGGAGAAGGAATTGTTTTTAGAATCCAACGGTAAAATGGATTTGTGCTTCAAAATTTACTAGGCAAACTTCTAGAAGTTCTTCAAAATCCATATGTAATTTCTGAAAATCGGTGGGGACAATTGCCTCCACTTGCTGTCAGTAACTCTGTGTTTAAAAAATGCAGCTTGCCCGAAACTTGGAATACTAATATTTTAATCATTTGTCTGTTACTAAAAATGGTTATCTTTCATAGATATTTTATTCAGAATTACATCTCCTATTGTTTCTCATTTTCCATGATACCATTTCGGAAATCCGTTTCCATGAGGTATTGTTTTTGCTTTGGCTTCTATGCAAACAAACTATGAATCCCACAAGATGACTGTTTTTTTATGAGACACGATGAGTTCAATAGGAAGATATGCCTTGAAAATATGGAATTTTGTTTTCCCTTTCCAGGACAGGACTATGGATTTGGGAATTTCATATTCATACATGGTTTGTACCATAACATCCTTACTATAATGTTGATTTTATAAAGTTCATGCATGATGACAGAGGGACAATCTTCGAAACTTTATTCATAGAACCTATTAAATGTCATTGTTCTTCATGTCATACTATGTCCCTTTGAGAATGTCAAGATTTTGTTCGAACTACCCATAATACAATACCAATGGCCTCTCGTTAGCTCTTATATTTGTCTCCTCGTGGTACTCTCTCTCTCTCTCTCTCATTAGAACTTAGAAGAGAGCATGCGTAGTTCTAAAATGAAGAGCCATCACTTATTTTAAAAAGGAGCCCAGAGTCCAAATAGAGACCATTACTGAATAGAAACAAGCCTAACACATAATTAAACCCCAGGCCTGTCTTCTTCTGTTGCAGCAGCAGCAGCTGCTGCTCTCTTCTGAGTTCTGATGATCTACTCCTCCTCCTCCTCCAATGAGCTGTATTCTACTTCTTTGTCAAGATCGAGGGCAGATCTAACGCTCCTTGGAGTTGCAACACCTCATATCTACTTCTTCTTCTTGCAAAGCAGATATGATTGTACTCGATCCTTGTTCTTCTTCGACTTTGACTTCAAGATTCTTCTTCTTCCATCCAACGTGTCCGATTTCCAAGTGCCGCACCAGCAGGTACATATCCCACACCCACGCCCGTGTCGTGTTGGCACGGGTATTTCGCCAAAACATGCGGATCCGTGTATCATAAGATGTGATACAACATGGATATTATTAAGATACAATGGGTCCCAACTCCCAAGACATAGATTTAACCAAGGTCAAACTGTCAACATTTATTCTTCGCAAACATTAAAGAAGCATGTATATTCTATGTTTGGAAAGAAGAAACACCCTAGTTGTTGTTCCCATCTATCGGCAACTAGGAAAACTACCCGAATCGAGCTAAACCCTCTGAGGTTTGGGATCAGTTCGTTAAGGTATGAGTCAGGCTCAAGTTCGGCTCGTGAAAAAATTTCAAAGCTCGGGCTCAGCTCGCTAGGGCTCGTTAAACTCCAACGAGCCGAACCGAGTCGAATTTAGGCTCGAATTAGAGCTCGATAGGGCTCGTTAGCAATTTAGAACACAAACTGAGAGGGGAAAGAGATATGCTTCAAAACAATGTTACATGTAAATCTACCACAATAATCAAGAAATCAAATAAAAGTAAACAAATCTACGACGATAATCAAGAAATCAAAAGAAAAAACACGAGAAAAATGATATTGATAACTAAATAGAGTACTCTCGTTAGAGATAAAAACCCATCTATTCGTAGTAGAGTACTCTAGTTAGGGATAAAAAACAACAAATTACATAGGAGTTTCTCAACTACAAAATATTTACATGTAGACCCCTACAGTATTATTAATTACATTTTGACCCCAGGTTCGCGAGCCTAACCGAGCTGAATCCACTTAGGTTTAGGTTCGGCTCATTTATGGAAAGAGCCTAATATTGAGGTTCAAGTTCAGTACGTTTAGTAGACGAATCGAACTCGAACGAGCTCTTATCGAACCGAGCCTCGAATATTTCGCGAACAGCCTAGTTCATTTATTGCCCTATATGCAACAATGAAAACAAGGAGAAAGCGGAGAGGAGGATGGAAAAGGGACTTGAAGTAACAAGTAACAACTCCTCATATCAAAAGCTGTGCTAGGATGAAGAAGAAGATTGGACTAGTCAAGGGTCAGAATGAAGGCAAATAAGGGAAAGGATCAGATTGAAGTTGATGTTGGAAATGGTAGTTGCATAATCTAATTATTGTTTGGCATGCGCTAGATGAACTCTAGCTTTCGGTTTTGTTTTCTATGTATAACAAATAATAAAGCACTTGTTACAAGCATATCTTTGCCGTATCTGCATCTTATCAAATTACTTTTTGCTCTATCACCATAGTTGTGGCGGATCGTATCTGTATCACACTGATAAAAATGAATTCCAGCCTTTTATTCAAGTTATTTCCTTTGTCATCTTCATCACTCTCCCTCAAACTTGGTTGGGGAAAAGGCCACAAACCAAGTTTGAACTGCAAATCATGAAACGAAGCTCTAGGGAGTGGCTTTGTGAAAATGTAAGCCAACTGATTCTTGGAAGACACATATCTAGTAACAAGTGAACCGATGGCAAATTTCTCACAAACAATGTGATAATCCAATTAGCACAAGATTAGTGTCTGAATTCCAACCCTTATACTAAGTTATTTCCTTTGTAAATGGGCACATGGTCGAACCATCTCTGAGTATGTTCGTTCATTCAAACCAATTTGCGATGAACATGCAATTGGAAAACTTGTTTTGGATTAGAACAAAGTTTTTGAATCATTGCATGGTCTTGGACCTAAATATGAAAGTTTTACTACTGCCATGTTGAAACCACCTATGCCATTGTTCAATGATCTGATCCCCATGTTGCACAACCATGAGTTGTGTAATAAAAAGCATTTCAATGAAGAACTAGTGCATAACATGGCATTTTTGGGTGAACAACAGAATGGTGGCGGTCCCCGACTCAATGGTGGACGGAAAAAGAATTTAAACCAGAGAGGCAACAAGCACAATGGACAATATCAGAACTTTTCCTCAAAAAGGAAAGGTTTTATCCAAACTAGTCCACAAGTTGGACCAAGAAAGCCCCATGTCACAGTTGAATCACCCAAATCGCAAAGTACGCCGCGGCAAAATCATCGTGGAGGAGAGAAATAAGCCATGTGCCAATATCCAATTCTGCATGATTTATGGGCTGGAAATTTGCTGAGGATTGAGCACAATATGAAACTCTGTAGTTTACCAATTCGCACAACATTAGAGTCCAAATTCTAGCCCTTATATCAAGTTATTTCCTTTGTTTTTTTAACACGCGTATCCATATCAATTTCTATATACGAGTCACACAAACTTATTGGAGATCACGTGCTGGTGTCAAGACTTGTGTCAGACCCCCAAATCGGATGTGTTCTAGTTTTTGCCCATCTTTGTGAATCGATCGTGTAAAGACTTTAGAATTTGTTTGATACGCTCTAGGGTACTACGGGCACTCGTGGGGCTCTTTGGAGGTCTCAAATGAAGTGGTGGGCCCAATTAAAGCTTATGGAATCTTTCTTTGGATGGTTGATGATGAAAAAGATAAATGCATATTATGAAATAATTTTTGTCGGAACAACTTATCAAATAGTGTAACGATATGCACAAACATTGTGGAGCCTTATTTTTCTTTGCAATACATGTAATACCTGAATATGTTTCATTAGATATGACCCAACATGTCTTTGTGAAGCGAAGTCCCACATCGCCTGATTACCAAAGTAATATGAAATATATAAGCGTGAGGGCACCCTCACTTCATGAGCTAGCTTTTGGGGTTGATTTCTACCCAAGTCCGTGTAACATGGTATCAGGGGTGGGAAGAGTGTGTGTCTCTGGCCTGCATGCGACAGGTGCTACTAAGTGAGCACGCTACGCGTGAGGGAGGGTGTGAAGCGAAGTCTCACATCGCCTGATTACCAAATTAATATGAAATATAAAGTGTCAGGGCAACCTCACTTCATGAGCTAGCTTTTGGGGTTGAGTTCTACTCCAAGACCGTGTAACAGTCTTGTCCTCTTATGTTTTGAAATTTGTGTGTTAAAGTGTCAATGTCATGTCACATCACTTGTCCATGCCAAGGTTATGTGCAGTGAAGATGTCTATGTTTTGTCATAACTGTCTTTCTCGAATACATTTCTAAATTGAGTATCAAATAAACTAAAACTCTTTTTTTCATGTATGTTAACATCTAACCAATAGGTTGAGAATGGGAGTTGAAATGTCTCATGACCGAGTAAGAGGAAATAACCCAAATACCCAATATCATGCAATGTGCATTGATTTTTTTTCATGTTGCTACTCTTGGTATTTTTTCCCCTCCTATTTGACGGAATTCGATTTGTTAAATACCTTTTGCACATGCCATGTAACATTATACAGCTTTCCTGCGCCCGAACACCAAATGTGGTAACTACTTTTTTAGGAGCATGCATAAATACCTAAGTTTCTCTTGCCTCATTTTAACTGCGAATAACATTGATGCTAGGTAACTAAATGACTGGCATTAATAACTTTGTAGGCTCACATAATATATGCTTTTGATGTTTGTCCTTGTGGCAAAGCCCACAATTTTTTTTCCAGCAAATAGCATTGAGGATATCACACATGGAAATTATTTTTACCCTTAGTTCTACAATGTGTTCTTTAGAAATACTAGGACTACGTGTATTTTATTGGCGAAATTGAATAAAAAATATTAGATCTACTAGGAATCCATTCATGACTATTTGGTTATTTGGGTGGATGTATAAGTGATATGGACATAAATCAACATAGGAGATTGACAAAGCTGATATAAAGAGATGGTGTCTAGAGATTTTGGGTAAAGATTACTGCAGATGACGCTGAATTGAGTTGTGGTAAATAATAGTGGGAATATTTTGCAACTTAACCGTCTAAGATATTTTGCACAAAAGAAGATTGCAAAGATGATGGAGGCGGCTAGTGATGATGTGCAATATCTTGATGATGCTCATCTGCACAGATGCAACTACATTGGGAGGGGTAGTGTAAAAAGAAAGTTGAGATTGGCTCTCAATTTTTTCTCTCCTTCAATCATGAGGTGACCACAGATTATCGAATGTGTTGGTCAAAGTTGGTGGTTCAATTGTACCGAGAATGATACATAGATGGTGATTTCTTATGTTAGAGGTGATCAACAGTGAAATATTAAGGCAATACGATGGAGGTGTTTAGCAACGATGATGGAAGAAATTGATGATGCTCATCTATAGAGTTGCAACTAAGACTAATAAGAGGTTTTTGGAAACAAAAAAGTTGTAGATTGGCTACTCAATTTTTTCTCTCCACTACTAATGAAGAGGGTGGCCATTAGTGATACTTATCGTGTTGAACAAAGTAAGTGGTTCAAGTATATCAAAAATTATGACTAATGTTAATTCCCATTATGTTAGAGGTGATCAACTATGATTCTCTCCTCTCGACTATAAAAAACAATCAACAATGTAAATGGAAGATGTTGAAAACAACTATCCATCGATAATTGTCTACATGTGCTTTTTGCTAAATATAAATATATATTGTGATAGAAAGGATTTTATTATCTCCCATGTTAGTCAATCGCACTGCCTAATCAAGAGAGTGTTGCTTTAATGGCTACAGATTGTTCATCGTTTTACCTTGTTAATTTTTCAATGCATAAATTGAAACCTAAATTGACAAGGGATTTTGTAGCAAGAAAAGATTTTAAACTTGATTTTTTTTTTTGTGAACATATATGGCCTTGTTCTACTTAAATTTTTGTTTTCGTATTGTTTTTTGTTTTGGATTTTTGTTAGATATGGCCGGATTAGGATTGGTTATTCTTCTTGATGAGTGGAGTCCAAAAGTAAAAATATTATAATAAAACCAAAAAATTATGAAAGATGAAAAAACTAAAGAGTACAAATAGCTATCTTTTTTTGCCCTTAGTGTTGTCCTATCTAAATTTTCTTTCAACTTAAGTCCATAATTTATATTTCTCCGATTCCTTTCGTGGAGATGAATGATTTATCCAAAAAATTACGATGAAAAGCTCAAAAAGTTGTGAAAAGTAAATTAAAAAAAAACACACAACCAAAAATTTAGGAAGAACAGGCCATAGTTGACTAAGCATAATTGCGAAAAGATATTCATGCAACCAATCCCATTTGAACTGGAGGAAGCCTAATTTTAGTTTGGTGTATCTACTCTCACAAGGCTTAATTTGGTTTAGATGTTTCGGACCTTTCATACAATAGTTTTCTTTAGTATGTCAAGTTTAGTTGGATAGGAAGTGGTTACGGGTCGATTTTGTAAACTTTTAAATGTTATCTAATGTAATAAAGATCTTACTTCTGTTTTCAATTGGTGAGAATAGAGTTTACATCTTTCCAATTATTAACGATTTCATGTGTCGTCAATGATTGTATTTCTTTGCTATTATTTCCTTTGCCAAATAAGTTATAGTGTTTTGTTAAGATTTCAAACTTGCAACATGTGAGAATTTTAGATTTTAACCTTTTTTGAACTAATCTAACACACAATAATGATGGAAGCTAGATGCTCCTTTTAGGGTTTAATGTGGTACGTACTTTTTGGCTCATTTGTTACAACTTTTTATGATGTTAGTTGCGAATTATTCTGGCCAATTACAAATGGTCTACGTTACTTGGACTCAGGTACATGTGTCGGGTACGGGTATGTATCTACGTGTCGAATTCACCTATTCCTAATTTCAAGGACACGGAGATACAACAAAATATTCGAATTTGTTTATATTTTTATGTATTTTCTTACGTAAAATGGTGTTTTAAGGTTCTATAGTGCATTTCATGGAGAATAAGAGAGGTTTATGCATATAAACTCAAATTACAATTAAGTTTTCTATAGAAGTGTCTTACTAAACTTATCGGAAATATATCCCACACCCTTATCCGAGTATCGAGTGTCTGACACGGGTACTTCATACCATTACGTGAGTCCATGTAACATAGCAAATGGTTATGCACAAAATTTTACGAATTATTTTCTTAGTTGTAAAAGTACAGGTTGTAGGGTCTCCTAGAATCCACATGATTTTTCATTTTGTTTCATCTTAATTTCCTTTGAATTTGCTGCTATAGGTTCAGAGGCGAAGCCCGTGTCTCCAGCAAAATATGTTCATGAGCAACAACTTCTACGACAATCACTGCTTCAACAACAGAGGTTGACTAATGGGGCGCCAATGGCTCCGGTAATGGATTGTTCTTCATTAAAATTCATTGAAAGTGAGGAATGCCAAAGGTTTTTGACATGGCAAATGTGAATGTGTATCCCTTTTTTTTGTTGGTTCATTCTATCTTTCCTCAAAGAGTAAGGGCAAAGTTTACTGATGCAGCAATATCTGGTACTTGAAAATAGTTGGCCAATCAAGTAGTGCCACTTCATGCAATGTTATTTTCTTTGTTGTTGGACCCGTGTATCATCTTCTTGGAGAACATAGATGCAGCTAAATGTATCATGGAAAGAAATATATATAAAAAGGCCAACAGCTTAGAGTTGAGGAATGCACGTACATATCTATTCCACCCTTAAAAATCCCAAGACCCACTTTCAAGTGATGCTGCTTCCCACTTGCATTCGATTTTCTTTTTCCCTCCTTTCACTAAAGAGTTGTTTTTTGAGCAACTCTACGTGTATACCTTTTGGAAATAGATTCAGGGAAACCCCTTCGGTAGTTATGTCCCATAATAGGTGCACCCCTATGTGGAATCGATCTAGTGCGAGGTGCCTGTATATGCAATATGTTCAAGATTTTCTTTATTGTTAATATATTGTTCCAAAACCGTTATATTTATTCTGAAGCTTTTGAAATTTTGGATATTTACTCTTAGCCTCTTCATTTTTCCCTACCTGAATTTTTAGAAACTTAAAAAACTTACTGGTGGTAAATTCCATACAGAAATGGAGTACGAAAGAGATATCAAAAGCTTTGGTTACCGAAGACAATATTGCTCCCATACCAGCTGATCCTATGTATTCTCAAGCAGGACAAGGTTCAAGCATGACATATGCATTCAATAAATCATATATTGATCTTTCCAAGGAGATGATTTGGTCAATTCATGAAGGAGTTGGTATGTTACATTGCCTAGAGTTCATTAAATATATTTAAAGTATTAATGAATTAGCTGGTATGTATAGCATATTATGAAAGTGTCAACATTCTGATTCTGCTTTGATTCATATATAGCATTGTGAGAAAAAAAAGGAGAGTAATTACCCAAAAATAAAAAATAAAGGAGAGAAGAAAATTGAAGTATTACTGATGATTGGAATACAAAATGATCAAACTATTACATGTTTAAATAGAGAAAAGCTACGCCTAAAAAAGGAAAAATTACAAGATTTGATCATGATACGTTCCCGATTTGATCCCAATTCCAAGCGAGCAGGAAATCACAGGTGAAAATGCGGCGTATGTTGAAGTGAGAACATAAGGCTTAGAATCAGCATAACCAACAGGCTTTTCATTCGATCTCAAAGAAGAAAGTGCTTTTTTGTCGCCAGCTTCGAGATTGATTTTGAGAAAGCTATGGGATATTTTTAACGAGAAGATAAGGTCAGGAGAGCTTAGGCTTCAAGGCAATGTGGATGCTAATCCATTTCCATCACGATACGATTATGATTTGATCCCGATACGATCTTGATAAACTGCCTAAAATAGAGGATTGCAACAGGATACTTTCACACCCCCGCTCAAACTCATGATGTGAGCCCGGAGAGCATCGTGAGTTTGCCAAGGGGAAAAGCCAACTGCAATCAAGTGCGTTTATTAATGCTGAAAATGCCAAACACCGATAAAAAACTAAACAATTACAAATCGAGGAAGAATGCAAATAGAGACAAGAACAGATGCAAATAGGATGAAGAACCGATGCCGAACAAATTTCGACTACAAATAGGAGGAAAAACAGATGTAGAACAAATTTTGGGAAAGAGACAAGAGATGCAGATTTCTTATGTAGATTCATTGTGCCCAGAGAACGGTGATGAGGATTAGGCCGCCGGCCGGAGAACGGATTCCGAAAGGCCTAGAACTTAGGCTCCAATACCATGTGAGAACATAAAGGAGAGAAGAAAATTGATGTTTTACTGATGATCGAAATACAAAATAATGAAACTATTACATGTTTAAATAGAGAAAAGCTACGCCTAAAAAAGAAAAAAAAAACTTACAAGATTTGATCACCATACGATTTCGATTTGATCACGATACGATCCTGATTTGATCTTCGATTTGATCACGATACCAATCCGATTTGATCCCAATACGATCTTGATAAACTGTCTAAAATAGAGGATTGCAATAGGATACTTCCACAAGCATATCAAGCTGGGAAGTTGGGAAGTTTAGTCACAATGCTGTGAAACTTAACCCCAATTCATTCTTGTCGTTCCCGCAACCGAAAGAACTGAAGCGATACTACATTACCTACTGCCACCTCGTCAATGTTATGACAGTCTACGGATCCAATTTCAATCAAACTCAGACAATGCTTCGCCAGAGTGTTGATGAAATCCCCCACCATTGTCACGGATGCCTGAAAGCCTAAGCTTTCTCAGATTCGGACAGTAAATAGCAATTGCTTTTATTGCATCCCTCCTAATCATGTCACAAAATGGCCCAAGTTGAAGGATCTTAAGTTCCTCACGCCAAGCTGCAATCAGAGTAAACGTTACATATTAAACACAAGACAATATGGATTGGAATTAAACGTTACAGTTTCAAATTTTTTTTCTCTTACGATACAGGATTAACAAAGTTGGATTGGAAAGACTGAGATCTAGTGACCCATGAAAACTATGCTTTTTTTCTTTTTTTGAGATTCATGAAAACTACGCTCAAACAACAAATGAACTTACTCAATTTAAAGCAATCAAATCAAAAGATTTTAAGCACACAAGGATCACTCGCTAGGAAATAAATAAGCTAAATCTAAGGTGAAAGAAGTCGTAAACCTTTTGGTAAATCACTGAAACAATGATTGAAAACGAAATGCTCTTCGTTTTCAATTTCATCGCCCTCTTCTTCTACTACTTCTTCTTCTTCGTCACCATCGTTGGCTGATGATGTCATGATGCAGTTATAGACGAAACACTATTATAACGTTGTTGGGAAATTTTCTTTGTATGAGAATGTCTGTATATGTTTGAGGGGATATATATAGCGACTGCAGCCTAGCATCTCCTATCAAGTCTATATCTCCATTTTGGAGACCAAATGTGACATTGAGGATTTTTTTTGTAATTTGCCCCCTCTTTTCTTTTTTTGGGTAAAGAGGTAGAAGAATTGTATTAAACAAACCACTGGCCAAACCCGGCAAACAAAACCACGGCCGCGAAACCGCCTGCCAAAACCTACAAAACTAACGACCGCAAAACTGCCTACAAAACTAACGGCCAGCCTAAACCACCTACAAAACTAACAGCAAAAAAACAAAGAAAAATACAAAAAAGGGCAGGAAAATAGAGAACGGCAAAGCTGTCACCCTCCGTCACTGCCACTAACGTCGTTAGGAGTCTGCGTCTAGAAACCCCAGATCCGGTTTCCCCCTCTTTTCTTTTATTTTTTGTATTTTTGGAGGAACTAAAATGGAGACTCACACCGCTATTTTTGTCTCCAAATCTCTAAAAGAACGATGGGTCACTCCAAGATTCTCTCATAAAGTACAAAGTTGAAGAAAAACAGAAATTACAAAACCTTCCCTCAATATGTCATATCTGGTCTCCAAAATGGAGATATAGTGCTTGATAGGATATGCTTTCAAGGCCCACCCTCCTCCACCGAAACATGACCTGTCTACACCTCAATTATTTTAAGGCCCATATTTCTAAAAGGTAAAGATTTAAAAATTAGATCCATAAACATATTAGCTGTCCTTCTTATGCATTAACTAGACAAGGGGAAAAAAAAATGAAAATCATCATTATTTCCCTTGTTTGATTTTACATGAAAATCTCTTCTGTTTGCACATAATTCGAATGGTAGTTGACCACATTCAGAAAATCTTCTAGTAAATCCTCGCTGGATTTTCCCATAAAAGCATGAAGTTTACAAGGTAACTTACAGAAGAGAAAACGTGTAATATAGAAGCAAATGAAATTATGTAAAGGAGTGTAATAACTTTCTTACCTATTTATGTTAGATTTGTTCCCAATTGGAATCATTACATCCCTACATCATAAATTAAGGTTTTGAGAAAAGGAATGAATTAAGTACTTTATTATTTTACTTATTTTCTTTTATTGTATTTATTAGTTTCAATCCTCTCCAACTATGCATTAATCACGTTCTTATCTCATTCATTTTGGCATATACATTTTGCGCTTCCATTACGTTTGGCTTTGGTTATGTATGTTCAATTTTAAATGGGTTGATATCCTTTTATGAAATTCGGACAAATGCATTATGTGTTTCTATTACACCTTGGGCTGTCTTTTAAATGGCAAGATATATTTGGGGTATTTGATTTTGGGGTATACTCATCTCTCATTTTCCCTAAAATTAGGGCTAGTGTTTTCATCCCATTTTCTCATTTTCTTTTTGTAGGTGGGTTTTCAAGACTCCCGTTTTCTGTGAATTTCTAAAGGTGGGTTTTGTTGCTCACTCACCGTGACCGTCCATTTTCTCGCACCAAACAGTGTGGGTACACTCTCTAACTGACACCAGAATAATTGACATTGTATTTTATTTGTATGAAAAATGAAAATGAAAATGAACATTAAAGTCATAAACAAGTATTTTTCATTCCCTTGACATCGCGGTTGCCATTTCCATTCCATTATAAATCATTTAAGTTTTAGCAAATTTGTCCATGACTAAAAACCGATAAGGCTCCTTAACCGGATCATATGCTTGCATAAAAAGCAATCTGGCTCCAAAACCTATTATAAGCAATTTTTTGAAATCCTAATCTTGCAATCCTAATCTAATCCTCGCTCCTCTGACCGGATGCCTATCCTCACGGACTCCCAGAGTGATCGCCTTCATTCAATCTACTGTGTCTAAGGTTTCACATTCTTGATGGCTCCTCAAAACCCAAGGCGACCCACGAGACCGTCGATACGACCAAGGCTAAGTTCGCTGAGATCGAGTCAAAACTCTCCTTCTAAAATACTGAATATTGAATAACTAAAACATGAACTTGCCATGCACGTAAGAGTTTCAGTCTAAACGCTGACAATACTTGCCAAAAGATATCATTCGCATTATGTGACACATCTTTTGCAATGATATTTAGGTGCATACCTTGCATTTTGAAAGTACGTAGAACATTGCTACTAATACAAGATTCATCACTTCGGACGTGCCTAAGAGAGCTCACCAAACATCGGTAAGGTGTCCGACACCATGAATTCATCCTGAAATTAAGACACGCAGAGGACTTGTCGGACAGTCCTCCTAACAAATTTGAAAGTGTTAGTGTCCAACACAAGACGCCTCCTCTGTGGAGGTGCCTATGCTTCTGGGCTTATGTACGCATTTCTAAATGTTACAAAGGATTTGTTTGCCACTCCTTCGCAAAAGACTGGTTATTCTCTATCAAGATGTCATTCCCTTTCACCACTTGGAAAATATGTTTAAAAAATAGACCTACAATATTTCAAGCACCAAGCTACAAGTTTACAACTCAGGCAGTAAGATTTCAAGCCCTAAGTTTCAATAAATACAAAGCAGTATAAACCTCCTAAGTTTCATCATTCCTTGGATAAGGTGTTGAGCTTAGTGAAGAACTTCATTCTTTTTCTCCCTTGTAATAAACGAAAAACTAGGGCCGCGCCCCAGTTGTACCCTCCCTTCCTTCTTATATTTTTAATTATAACCAAGATAACTTCCAACTATGTTGTTTCCTACCTTCCTTCAATCACGCAAGAAGATAGCAATGAATAGCGTCCAGTACTGCGTACAAACTACTACTAAAAGCTAAGGGTAATTAAATTTTTCACATCTTCTTCAACATAAGACATAATTAGGAAGAAGCCATCACTATGACAAATTTGCTTTCTACTGACAATTAATTTTAACAACTCTAGAAATCATTCGCAGAATGTCTTTGTGATTGTGTATGGTTGACAGGTGGTTGGGCAATTTTAGCCTACATTTCAAAAAATAAATTTTGTATGTACTCAAATTACTTTTTTCTCATTGTTGTGTCCCTTGTTATAGGCAATCACCCTTATTATCTCATGAAAAAGAAACAAGGAACTAGTTTATGCATTAATTGAAAGACGGGTTAATGGCCTGGACACCCCCTGTACGTATACGTTTTCCCCCAAACACCCCCTGCAAGCAAAAAATCTACGACAACACCCCCTCTAAGTATACGTTTTCTCCCATCCCTACCTTCTGTTAGGCCTTGACCCCCCTACCGTTAAATTTTGGCAAAAAATATGACATGATCTACTCAATATACCCCCACCCATGTTCCCTCTCTTTTTCCCCCCATTCTCCCCCTTTTCCCCAATTTACGTGAAAACTATATCAAATAAACCCTAGCCCCCCAAAAAAACGTGAAACGTACATCTCCAGAACAAAGGGGATTTTCCCCAACCATTTGCTCGGAATCGAATTCAAAACCATTCTGGATTTTAATTTCGGAAATCAACGTCTACGTATAACATAAATTTCACGTTTTCTCTCACCTTGGCAAAACCCAGTTCCTCAATCTCTCGATCTATCTTCTCGTCCCTTTGTTCCAAATCAAAAACTAAGTAAAAACAGAGCATCAATCTTTCGCGCATCTGAGGTTTTATCTAATTTGGAAGATAAAAAATAAGCTGGTGAAATTTTGAAACCAATTTGTGCAGAACCAACTTTGAAACTTTGGTTTGCGGATTCGGTTGGTCCCCCTTCATATTTAGCTCTGATTTGTGTAGAACCAATGTCGAAATTTGCGTTTGCAGCCCTTCCATTAATAACAACGTGACCCATGGAAATCGATCTATGAAGTTGAGTACTGAAGATTTTTGGAAATGGAGTATACATTAAGGGCAAACAAGTACTTGGGTTATATAAATTCCAAAACCAAAGTTTCTCCAACCATTTGCTCGCAAGAAAATTCAACACCATCCAGTGGTTTCAAAGATGGAAGTGACCGGAGTTGCGCTCGGCCGGAGATGGAGGTGCCGGAGCGGGGAGGTCCTGTTGTCGTTGTGAGGAGGGAGAGAGAGAGATCAGATGAGAGTGTGATGGACGGGGAGAGTGTACAACAGTGAATATTCTAATCTTTATATAGTAGGGGCAAATACGTCTTTTACCTCCTTCCGTTAACAGAGTTAGAGGTCAAGAGGTTTTAATACTTAGAGGGGGT
Organism: Vaccinium myrtillus; assembly: GCA_016920895.1. Classification (NCBI taxonomy): domain Eukaryota; kingdom Viridiplantae; phylum Streptophyta; class Magnoliopsida; order Ericales; family Ericaceae; genus Vaccinium; species Vaccinium myrtillus. The sequence goes on along the minus strand of JADGMU010000632.1, from coordinate 85,270 downwards.
GGCGTCGTAGATTTTCTGCTTGCAGGGGGTGTTTGGGGGAAAACGTATACGTACAGGGGGTGTCCAGGTCATTAACCCTTGAAAGAAAGCACATAAAACATATGCCACCGTCCAAAACTCTCTCATCCAACACTACCTCATCCAAAAGAGAGAAATATTTAGACTCACCAAGGCACTTCAATAGAAGCCCATGTACAATAATACCAAGAGGCCAAGCACGGTACACTTTGAGTGCCGTGCGGTACTCTTTTTCAATTACAAAATTTAAATCATTTTGAGTACACTTTGAGTACTGCACGGCATTCTTTCAAATTTTTTACCGTTGGTTGGATGGACAGTACCGCACAACATACTTCCTGTGCCGCATGGTACACCGCATGGTACACTTTGAGTGCCATGCAGTATTCTTTTTCAATTACAAAATTTAAATCATTTTCCTTTATAAACAGTTTGAGAAAATAGTTTTTCTTTAAATAATTTGTTGTTATTTCATTAATTATATTATCTGTTTTCTTTTAATTGTTTATTTTGCATGATTAATTGTTTATTTGAATAAAGTTTTGCATTAAAATATTTTTTTAAAATCCCACAAATGTTTAGTAAAGACCGATTTTTAATCGAGCAAGCGGGGTGCCTTAAAACCCTTTCCCGTTCGTAACCTGGCTCCCGAATCCAAAATGATCTCCAGTTTTCAAATTCTTTTTCTTAACCACGAGAGTCACATTATTTTCGAAATCATTTTCAAAACGGTTTCTCGGGTGTTAAACCATTTTCTGAAATAAAAACCTGGGTGGCGACTCTATTTTCAGCATAATCAATTTTAATCCGGTGGCGGACGTCCACACATACAGATTTTGATTTGAGTGGTGCTTGACATGTTACACGAGCTAAAATTGTTATTGCAGATTGATTTAGTTTGATTTGTTATCATCATTTTATTGAGTATGTCTTTATTTTGAGCCTTGTTTATTGTCATAATATTGCATATCATTTACCACTAGTCTTCAACCAATGGTGGTGACCCAATATTTAGCTTGATTGGAGGGTCTTAGTCTATTTTTGAGAAATAGAGTTTGGTTAGTGATGCTATAAGAGCATCTTCAACTCATGCTCTACTAGCTTGATTGGAGGGTCTTCAGACTATTTTTGACAATAGGGTTTGGTTGGCGATGCTGTAAGAGCATCTCCAACTCACGCTCTACTTTTTGCATCACCACCTCACCCTTTATTTCTTCATTTCTTCGTATTTTAGAGTATCAGGACCCTCCAGCCCATCTTCCAAATCCTCCTCCATTTGGGAGGATATTTGGAGCTTGGGTTGCATTGAAATCATTCCGAGAGGCCAAGATTCGGTTGGGATGTGCTAGGAGAAGCTAGGGTTTGCATTTTGTCTTGGTTGAAGCTTGATCCATTGAGGTAGGGGCTTCACTCCACTATTTCTAAGTGTTTTTGGATGCATTGTAGCATGTATCTCATGCCTTGCCATGTTCTTTTTGGAAAAGCTAGAAAACCCCCCCTTGCTCTTGAGTTTTGATCTTTAATCCTTCTTGATCTATGAAATTGGTTGTTGTATCTTTGATTAATTAATGTTCCCACCATTATTCATGCATATTTGTTAATTGATAACTAGAAAATCTGAGTTTGGACCTCAATGTTGAGTTTTGGGTTGAAATTTAACCCTTAGAGAAAATCTATAGAAATTTGTTTTTGACCTGTGTGTCTGGAATTTTCACCCGAGCATTTTTGACAGATTCACTCCCCTGTTTTGCATTTTGTCCTTGCCCCTCCCTCGGTACTTGTTTGGCACTTGTTACCCTATTTCACGTCAAATGCTTGTAATCGTGTTTGAAACCTTTCCTCGTTCGAATGGCCTTGAATTTCATTGTAACATTTGGTGTCGTTTAATTGTGGGCATATGAGGGACACTCATTGACAATTCACGTAAACACTTGAAGTCGATTTGTGGGAGTTAATGAGCATGTTTTGTGGAATCGAATATGGGTACCTAAACGTCAGAAGAAAGGGAGTTAGAAATGAAATGGAGAGGGATAATGGGCGCGCGCGTGTGTGTGCATGACACTCTGAACGATCAAAAGGGTTTTAGGAAGATGAGGACACTTGCGGTCACCTACGTATATTTGGTACATGATGAAATAGAGGAATGCATCTTGAAACCATGTCTTTGAGTTTAATGAATTTGGTACATGATGAAATAGAGGAATGCATCTTGAAACCATGTCTTTGAGTTTAATGAACTACAACTTGACGGACACCATTAGGTGTGTTGCTTGGGACCACCATTTGGTTTGTTGCTGGGAATGATTATATGAACACCAAGGACCACCATTAGGTGTGTTGCTGGAAATACCGTTATTCAGTGTGGACGAAAGTAGTGTGAATCGGTGAAATTGTGAATATAATTATAGAAATTTATCAATCCTGGCAGGGAAATACGTGTCTCAAAACTCCCGAGTATGTAATGAGATTATGAAATTGTATACTTGAGACCGACTAATTGTGAATGTGTTGTTAATCCGGGAATGCTGGAAAGATAGTTCTAAATATTACAGTTATTGATGAATACTCTTGACATGACAAATATGACGACTATGTTTTTAACACAATTTGACGTAAGGATATACGGATAAATAGAAAGAGGTTTTTCATTGACAAAAAGGAGTTTTAAGAGTATTTTGACACATAAATTCTCTTTAGTCTTGAGTTGATATCTCGATTCATCATTTTTATGTATCATGTCATATCCTAGTGCTCATTTCATTCTAATTGCATTCAGTGATTGTAGATGAGATTTTTCTACTGGGCTGGTGTAACTCACCCTATCAATTTCAAGTACCCAAAGAGGAGCATGATGTGGAGTGCTTTGATTGTGTGCTTGGCCTTTTGTGAACCATTGGCATGAAGTTATCACATCGTCTAATGGAAAACTAAATCTTTTGTAAAGCTGATCTTGTAATTTCATAATTCATTTATATCTTTTGATATTTGGGAGTAATAACTTTTAAATACTCATTTACTAAGCATTTTGGGGCACGAATACCCCGTTTGACCAGAACTTATGTATGACTGAAAAGAAACTTTAAACTTTCACTATGGAACAAGTTGACTTATATTTGGAAATGGTGTTATCTATTTATGTATATAATTTTGAGGGCATGACACTACACAACCCTGTTCGACCTCCCTGTCCCACCCAACCGCACCGTCCATTCGAGCAATCAACGGCTCATATGCGATCTCGGCCCCGAACAGATTTGAGTTGTCCATGTTCATTTGCGAATCCAAGCCGTTGATTTCTTGTATGGACGGTGCGGATGGGTGAGACAAGGAGGTTGGACAGGATTGTGTGGTGTCATGCCCTCCGGTTCCCCACTTTACATTTTTCACATCAATTTTACCTCCACTTTCCAAAATTATTTTCAATTTTTAGCCACTAACATTCCAAAATTATCTTCAATTTTTAGCCACTAACTTTTCAAAAGTACAAAATGATAATTGTATAAACTTTAATCTATTAACTTTTCAAAACACATATTTAGTAAGGGACAGTCCAAAATTGGAAATGTCGACAGGAAAAAAGGGCCGGGGGTATACAATGTCTTCAAAATAATGCCTTCAACAAAAGTTTTGCGTATGATGATATGAACTTTGAAGGGAAACTGTTGAATATTTGAGGTTGGGACTATCTTTTGAAAATTAGAGGATGTCAGGATGGTTATGAATAGGATAATCCTTCAAAAATTATCTTTTTATAAAATATATAGTACTATTTTGGCACTCACATACAAAGAAATAAAGGTAAAATTGGATTATTGGGAGAGCATCTCTAATCCAACAGCCTATACATCTCTATTTGGGATGATCAAAATTAGTCCATTTTGTTTTGGGTTTTCTTTCTCTTTTTTTAAAAAATATTTTTTAGAGTCACATAATATTTTTTGCATTTAGCCATTTCTCTCGACGAGAAAAGTTTAAAAGTAAAAAGTAAAACCAAACCAAACCAAACCGAGCCTTATGTCCCAATCAATTGGGGTCACAAAAATAAAAAGTAAAAAAAAAAAAATGCAAAGCTCAAAATGTTTGAAATAACTGTTGTAGACGGAGAATGGAATATATTAAGTGAGCAAAATAATCGTCAGACTTTGAATTCAATCCCAACCGAATGGGTTGGTTCGGTATTTTAGTGATGTGGTTTAGATTTAGTTTGAATTCAATCCCAATCCGAAGCAAACAATAAATTAAGTTTAGATACATTGAATAAACTTGTTTTTCATAGTAAATTGATATCCTAATCTAATTCTCCATTTTGTCATCCTAAACTTGTTTTATAATCTTACTAGTTGAAGGCTCCATGCACGCATGGAGTCTCGTGCTCGTGCTTTTGTACTTTGTTTTTATTTCCTTCTGGCCAACCAACACCTTGCCCAAAAAAAAACAAAAAAAAAACGAAGGAAGCCCATTTTCTGCTATTTATACTTCAAGGAAGTGTACAACTAAAAAACATTAACATCGGATTGTATAAGTGCTGCCTCCGACTGCCAGTTTTGAATACCAAAATTGAGCAATGCTAGATGCTTAGATACCGGACATTCCGAAATGTACTCAAATATAGATTAAATCAATTACTTGCAACACCAATATACAAAATTTATTCAAATAAAGGATACTTCTTCCTTTTCTCCCTGAATTTTTTTTTTTTTTTGAACTGAGTTCATGTATCCAATCAGTTGTTTTTCTCCATGATTTTTGTACTATCATATGTCATTTCTACACACTTCCTTTGATATAAACTATTATGGATTCTAAAATTTGCTGAACAACACGAAGCCATAGTATTGCCTTGCAAAATTTGGTCGTCGCTGATAAACTCTTTGACCTTTCTCAAAGTTCTTAGGTTTGAGAACTTTGAGATTATATACTTCTCAGCCTCTTCATCAACCTCTTCCTATGTATTATAGATTACTTTGAGAACTAAAAAGTGAAACAAATAAGACAGGCTCAAGCTACACTACAGATATAGACCAAAAGGATTATGGCATCTCGGTATCATTTTCATGGGCAATCCCAGTTTCTTTTAAAAGACAAGCATACATAGAATCTAATAATGACTACAATATTGAATAAGATATGCATGTCTCTCTCTCTCTAATTTAATACTCCACAATGGAGGAGATGAACCTAGATATAAATGCATACATTGAATAAGTGCATACATAGAATCTACATTGAATAATTGCATACATAGAATCTAATAATGACTACATGCAATGGATTAAAATCATGTGTTTAATGCATACGTTGAACCTTCTAAAATGTGTTTAAAATCATGACTACATGCATATATGGAATCTACATTGAATAATTGCATATATAGAATCTACATTGAATAATTGCATACATAGAATCTACATTCAAGGGTGGAAAACGTGAATACTAATCACGGGTTTGAAGCGAAAGAAAAATGGTAGGATTTCCTTTTAATATAGAAGGATACTATATTCCATAGCCCTATTCACTCACTACTTACTGATATTCTACTCTTATTTACTTAGTTTTTTTTTTTTGGATATGATATTTAGGCCATGTTCCACTAACTTGTTTTTTGGTTTTTTAGTTTTTTTAGATCTTTAGTTGTAGTTTAAATCTACAACTTGTTCCATTAAAGTATTTTTTTTTGTTTTTTAGTTGTAGTTTAAATCTACAACTTGTTCCATTAAAGTGTTTTTTTTTGTTTTTTAGTTGTAGTTGGTAGTTGGTTTTTTTGGGAGCTTTTTGTTTGTGAAATAGAGTAGTTTTAGAGTTAAAACAAAATTAGTTTTTTGGGGAGTTTTTTGTTAGTGGAATAGAATGGTTTTTGAGTTAAAACAAAACTAATCTTTTTTTAGTGGAACATGTTATTGCTAGTGAGTTTTGGTAATATAACTAATTTTAGTTTAAGGTCTGGTTTGATTTATCTTTTGAAGTATTTAAATAATTTTTAGAGATGATGTCTCAATACCAAGCGAACCATGGTTCAAAACAGAAACCGAACCATATTTTTGTTGTTTGAATTGGTTCGGTACTTTGAATTTTATAGATTAGTTTAGCTCTCCAGATTATTAATCCAATGGTGATGATTTGGTTTTTTGTTTACTATAAAATCCGACCATTCGGAACAATCCAATCCATGAATACATCGACACAATATCGGTTCAAAAACTTTTCAACCACCCCTCATTTATACCCAACAAAAATGAAAGGTACACACCCATCTCAACCACTATTGTGTGGTGGGGAGTGGTTGAGAGGGTGTGTACCTATCACTATTGTATACCCAATTTCCTCTATCATCAACACCCACCTCACGCCCTCTCTCTCTCTCTCCCCAACCATGTCCGACTACTTTCCTCAAGAAGTGCTGGTAGAAATCCTCTCCAGACTCCCAGTGAAATCTCTTCTTCGATTCATTTGCGTCTCGAAATCATGGCGGTCCCTCATCTCCAGCCCCAATTTCATCAACACCCACCTCACTCAATCAACCAACAACACCCGCCACCTCCCTCCCCTCCTCTTACTCAGGTACTGCTCTCTCAACCCCAACCAGGAACACTTCTCGTTGCGTTTCGACGACGAAACCTTCAGCCAGTACACCCACTTCAAATCCCCGTTTCAGTCCCAATACTATTTCAGGGTTGTGGGTTCTTGTAACGGTTTGGTTTGTCTCTCTGACGATTGGTTCGGCGACAAACACCGCATAATCCTCTGGAACCCCTTGATTCGAAGGTATGTGACCCTTCCTATGCCCAATTTTACAATCGATGCTTATGGTCCTTACCAGTCTTTTCTAGGATTTGGGTTCGATTCGCGGACCAATGACTACAAGGTAGTCCGAGTTATTTACCCTCACACGCTAGGTATGCTGAAATGTGAAGTTTCTCTTCCCAAGGTTGAGGTTTATTCCCTTAGGACCTCTTCTTGGAAACCCATTACCAGTAGTGTTCCTTCTTATAATATGGTTGAGTTTTTTTGGCATCAAGTTTTTGTGAATGGGGTTGCACATTGGATTGGATATAAGCGCCAAGGGGACTGTAAAACCCATAATGTGATTTTGTCGTTCTGTTTGGGTAATGAGTTGTTTGGGGAGATGGGACTCCCACAAGCAGTGTCTTCAGTGTCTCCTTTGTCTTTGGTTCTCCATCGAGTACACGGCACGATCTCTGCAGCTTTCATCAACAAGAATGGTACGCGTTTCTCGTCGTGGGTTATGAAGGAATATGGTGTGGTGGAGTCATGGACTAAGCTATACACTGTTGATATGCCAGACGGTATAACACATGTTTTTGGTTTTAGGCGGAGTGGTGAATTGCTGATGGCGATGAGGGGTGGAGACTTTGTTTCGTACCACCATGGGAGTAAGCGCGTTGAGAAACTTGGGATGAGAGCTGTCAAATTATCAAATTATGCCGCAAGTTATGTTGAGAGCCTTGTTTTGCTCGATGGTGTGAATGGGGGCTTTCAAGGGCAATGTAGTCGCACTGATTCACCAGGAGATTCTCATGGGGGACAAAAGGAGGAAGTGGATGAAGGAACACTTGAAAGGGCCATGAGCAGGAATTTTCTGTCTGCAGCTGCTTTTGTAACTGGTAACATGTTGGAGTTCCTAACTAGGAATTGGTAGCCTGTTGGAGTTCCCAATTGGGAATTAGGGGATCTATTCAGTTGTTGGGCTCAGAGACATGAAAGTAGTAGTGGTAACGAGTAAAGTATGGTTCTCATAATCTTTGGAAAGGGAATGTTGTTTTTCAAGTTTATCGCTGGACCGGGGAGCAGGCACTAGCATAATGACTACTTGCCCAGGTTGGCATATAACAAAGAATGTAATCTTGTGACAATTATCTAATCTCGTTTTTTATTGCTAGTCACAGTATCAAGTAGATGGGCCTTCTCCCATGAAGGTTTGGTCCACTTTAAAATACTGGGTTGTCCTCGTATGCTTCTTCCTTGCTATTTGTAGCTTTTCGTTGCCCTTTTTCATTACAAAACTTTCTTTTTTGTTACTTTTCAGTCTCTTGTTCATGTTTATGAATGAACCTAGTTCTAGGTTACCTGGTGTGTGGATCGTTTTGGTATGAGGAATGGAAACAAGGACGTGGTACGCCACAGGCATTAAATTTACGGGGTGGGTTTCTATGGATATTGTCATACTAGAGCATCTGAGTATGCTTATTTCAAGAGATTATCCATGGATAATTGTTATTGGCATTGCCTAGCGTTCATGTAAAACTATAATTTGTATTGCTAAACTATAATTTGCATTGCCTAGTGTTCGTGTAAAACTATAATTTGTTTATTTCAAGAGATTATCCATGGATAATTGTTATTGGCATTTGCCTAGCGTTCATGTAAAACTATAATTTGTATTGCTAAACTATTATTTGCATTGCCTAGTGTTCGTGTAAAACTATAATTTGTTTATTTCAAGAGATTATCCATGGATAATTGTTATTGGCATTTGCCTAGTGTTCATGTAAAACTATAATTTGTATTGCTAAACTATTATTTGCATTGCCTAGTGTTCGTGTAAAACTATAATTTGTATTGCTAAAGGTCTAATCTCTCTGGTTCCTGAGAAAAAAACTTTTGAATTGCTAAATTTACTATTCTAAAACGTAGGTGTACCATATATTGGATTATGCATTTCAAAATGTAATTCCCAAGGTTGTAGCATTCTTTGGAAACATAGATCTGTTATATCCCATCTGGGGACCTAAATTTCTACAGATAATATTGTTCATTGCATGGATGAATGACGTTTCTATTCTCTCTGTATGAAAGGTCTTCCGTCCTTTGGGAACAAAAATCTGGCAGTTTCATACCACTCCTAAACTTGCAATGTTTTTCTGGAAGTTGGTCCATCATATAATTCCAGTTAAAGTGAATCTAAATACTTGTGGCATGGATATTGATGGTCTCTGTCCCAGGGGTGGGTTGGTGGAAGAAACTACGGAGCATTTTATTTTCGGAAAGTGAGCTGTCTAAACATGTTTGAAAGGGGTCAAATTTGGGTATTGACTTCACTTGTGGAACTTCTGTTTCAGTTACTGACTGGTTTAGAAATGCCTGAAATGATGAGCTGTTGCAAGAATCGGTTATTATTGTTTGGGCTTTGTCACTCCATATCTCCATAGGAATGACGCTTCTTTTGACAATGTTTTCAATTATCCGTTTGAAACTCTCGCTTTGTATGAGGCTCTTTGTTTTCAGATTTATGACTCCTACAGCCGAGCCAAGTTTTTCAATTCTGTGGATTGTGAGATGGAAGAGTTTAAGCCCAGGCTATCTCCATCGATAGGATCACAATTCTATTACCTATTCTAATGATTGTGTTCAATCTAATGAAGGTTTAGTTAATCTAGTAATTGATGGTGCATGGTGTAAGGATTGGGTAGCTTTTTATGTGAACAATAGCAGACTTGCAGATCGGTCCTGTTTTGTTACGTCTTGTTTGGATGTGTTGTTAATTTTTACGGTTTAAGAGCTCCAAATATGCAAATGTGCTCATTTTGACGGATAGTGTTTTGTTGGTCCATTATCTTGAGAATAAGGTTGTACATTCCAGATTGTACCCTTTTATTGAAAAGAACGTTCCGTCCATTTTCCAGAGAAACTCAGGTCGCTTCCGGTATGTTTACTTGTACAAATCGGTTGTGATTTGGTGAGGTGTTGGTTTCATATTACTAAAACATTGCTATTTTCCAACCATTTTTGCATAACATTGGAACATCAAGTTCTATAAAATGGTGCCCAATTATAGGTATAGCACCACTTTTCGGACCCGGGGTCATGTAGTGCACCCTGTAATCCACAACCGGACCGTCTGCCTAGCGGGTCCCCGATTCCCCATTCTTCTATCTCCATTGACCTTGCTCTTGTAATTAGTAAGGTGGATAGGGCCATCGATGAGGAGGGGCTCACACTTTTGCTAAAGCTAGTCTCGGCAGAGAGCTAATTTTGTGATGTTTTTAACTATTCAGTTTCTCAACAAAAAACAAGAAGAGCTCACTGAGCAATTTTTCACTCAGGCACCTGAATAGATCATTCACCCTCACGGAAGCACGAATTGAAAACCTGGAAAATGAACCCCCAATTCAATCCCAATACGTTTCTACCAAAAACCGGTACTGCGTCTAAATTCCAGAATTTTTAGGCCAATATAAACAAAATGTGTCCAACCTCAACTGTATCACTTGAGCTCTATAAACAAAGCATAATGAATGTATGCAGAAAAGCAAATTAGCAAACGATTCGGAGATCATCAGACTCAAACCACTAGTTATAACAATAAAAAACTCTATTACTCCAGTATCAAACCAAAAACTGCATCATCATATTGTGTGTCCTCCCGCAACTCCAAATCAACCAAAACAGGGATTGCCCACTTACGAAACCCACTACGATACTAACTACCGAGACCTTGCACTCACAAAAAATCCAGTAACTCCTAGCAACCTCAGTACCTCCTTTGAAATCCACCTTGTCCACCCCGACCGAAAGGAGCAGCGGCTTGTGGCTCAACAGATGCCTTGACAACCCCAGGAAGATCACCCATGCCAAGGGCAGAAAGCATGTCAATCGTCTCCTTGTCAACCTCAATCGTATCTGTCTTAATTGCAGACTCCTCAGGCACAAAGTCCATGCGCCGCTCACGCTCCTCCTCTTGCAACTTGAGAGAGATTCCTCGAACGGGACCCTTTTGAATCCGCTTCATGAGATGGGTGGAGAATCCAGCAATCTTGTTCCGCAGACGCTTTGAGGGAATTATTGCAACCTCCTCCAAGATCTTCTTGTTCGTGTGGAAATCCAACGTCATCTTGGAGTAATACCTCTCGATCACTTGTCGTGAGGACTTCTTCACTGTCTTGGTGCGCACACGACCCATTTTTGCAGCTCTTGCTTACCAAAACCTATATAAAGGTGAAATAAAATGTTGACAACTGGGTAAAAAGATGAACAAAATAACATACTAGTAGCATTCCATTTGATTAGTATCAAGATACACAAACAGATACTAATGAATGCAAAATGAATTCAAAACAGCAAGCGGCATTTGGATGGATTGGATTTCTAATTGATCAGGGATTAAATTAGCAGAAGAGAAGAGAGTTTTTTTTTGTTTTTTTTTAAATTTTTATTTTATTTTTAACTATCAAAGCAAAGAGAGTTTTTTTCAATCAGAGTTCAATTTATGACCTAAGGAGTAAGGATTGGATTAAGGTGAAGCTGTTTTGCTAGAATTCATAAACTATATCATCCTCAAATGTCCTGCGCCCCAGTTGTACACTCCCTTCGACGAACCCTTAAAAAACTCTATGAACTCAGTTGAAATCCGCTCAAAGTCACCAAATTCTTCACTCTATTATGTTGAAAACAAATGTGAAAAACCAAATATAATTTAAGACAGAATTCATGCATAAATTATAGATTAAATCAGCTCATTCTAATCCGTGACTCAAAAAATACAACCCAATAGCTTCTCTAACATAACTTACATGGAACACAAGTAAAAGTAAAAACAATCAACCACTAATTGTGCTTCACTATAGCTACTTATTACTGTTAAGCTTATTGAGAGTAGTTTGCATGATTTAACAGAATCCCATTGCCATTTTTGACAAGAAAGGTTGTGCATACACATGGTTAAAGAGGAAAACAAAAGGGAACAACGGACCAAAGGGAACAGCCCTACAATGGTCCAAGCCGTTCATGTTGTAGGTACCGCCAAAAGTAAGTACAGGGGTAAAAACTTGATCGGATATTAGTAGTCACGTGATTAGATAAACCGTCCATATCCTGCAAAACCAGCATGTGGATACCGATTTCTATGAATAATCTGCACGGTGGGTGTACAGTACATATGGTTTAGATCTTTCGAGGTGCACCTAAACCATTGATTCCCAAAAGAAATTGGGATCGGTGGAAATGCAACCTAACCATAAAATATTTCGCCGTCCAAGCAATCAAACAGCACAAATTCGGGCCGAAAAAGACTAAAAATCAAACAGCACATTCTGCTAATGAAATCTGCACTATATAAACACATGAAGTTGAGCAGGAATGGATACGCACGTCCAGGGCCGGCAATGTTTATTTACTAGACCCCAACCATATTATGTTTAAAGTAAGCATCTACATTGCCCATGGATAACAGCAAACACACGAACAGACGACGACGAGAGAAAGAGAGAGAGAGACGGGTACCTGCTGAGCTTGAGATTTCGGGCCGCTTCTGATTCTCAGAGGTGAGGGCTGGCTGCTTCTGCAAAACGAAAGTGCGACAAATAAGGAGAAACCCTAGAACTAGATTTCTTTTTGGACTTAAACCCTAGAACGTGCGTGATCAGTGTCACAAATTACTCCTCTTATTTGTACTTTTTTCAGGATTTGGCCCATATTTCTAATTTAACAACTATGTCAAACCTGGTTCACTTTAGTAGAGGTGGCAATTTTTTCAACCCGACCCATGAATTCGCTCAAACTTGCAAAACTATAAACCCACTCAACTTGTCAATATTGTAATATGGGTCAACCCACATTACCCATATACACATCGGTTTACATGGGTTCAAAATCAATTTAAAATGGATTGGACCTAAAAATTTAAAAAAATTTGGGTTCTTCCTTTCCAAGGTTGATCACTATGTGTCTAGGAATCACCTACTCTATAGATATACGCGTTCTTTGCATAAATCACCCTCTCTATAGATATACGTATTCTCTTGTAGAAATCACCCACTCTATAGATATATGTGTTCTCCTGCAGATTAATGGAAGTGGAGTAACCTGCTGCTGTGCACCATGTGCATGGCACCGTGTGGTGCAGGGCATCTGGTCGTCCATTGCAAAAAATGCACTGCTCAGATTTAATCTGAGACCCATTTAAATCAGAACTGTTCATTGCTTGGAGTTCGAGCCGTGCATTTTTACTAGGAATGGTCAAATCCCTGCACCACACGGTATTGTGCATGTGCATAGCAGGGACCATTGATCCCAGATTAACACCCCACAATTCAGGTTCAATTTCTCATACAGTTTTTGTGAAAAACTACTCGGATCAAACCCTTTCCGGTTTTGTTTTTTTTTTTTTTTGATGATTTCTCGCGAGGACCATTAAAAAGATGTTTTAAACATGTTTTTCCAAATTCGTCCAGATTGAAAGAAAGATATTGAATCACATGCATCTTCGAAATCATAAAAATGCTTTGCCTAAATAAACTAAGTGGTTTATTTTTGTCCTTATTAAAAAAAAATCGCATTTGTTAGTTTCGTTTCGATTTTTTTGTGATTTATTGGTTTGTCTCGATGAGAGAAATCTAAAAATATAAACTTATTAACAAAACTTAATTTTTTTTAAATAATGAAAAAAATAATCCAATAAAAAACTACAATTTGGATTATTTAGACTTTTTAGATTCCTCTCGAGACGAACCAATAAACCACAAGAAATTGATGCAAAACTAACAAACTCAAAAAAAATTTAATATAGACAAAAAAACCATTTTAGTTTATTTAGTCAAAGCAATAAATCTAATTTAGAGAGAGAGAGAGAGAGAGAAGCTCAGAAGAGGGGTGAAAAAGTGTACTCAGTCTCAATGTTGTAGCTTTTTTGTTTTTTTTTTTGTTTTTTTTTTAAAAATGTGATAGCTGTATGCTGTAGGGGGAAAAAAAAGTTGATTTCATTTTTTGAAATCTCGAAACCATAAAAAGTGTATTCAGTATTAGAGAACGACGAACACAGGATTTAGAAAATTCTAAACCAAGGAAAAAAATGGGTTGGTTTGGATTTGACTTAACTCATATTCGATTCACCAATATTCAACCTATCTAATATCATTACATATTTAAGTTGCTCATATTCAACCCATAACCCACATTAACTCACTCAAACCCAACCCAACCCATTTGCCACCTCTAGTGGATACCATTAAGAGGAGAGAGGTTATCTCAAATTATTAGTCGAGACGTTACGGACTTGCTGTTCACAGCAAGTGATGGAGCATATTTCAATTATTAAGTACTCTTGTTTTTCTTTGAAATCACGTAGAGAAGTTACGGACTTGCTGTTCATAACAAGTGATGGAGCATATTTCTATTCGATTCACCACAGTTCTATTAACGGTACATTTACATTTCATTAAGGGTAGTGCTAATGCCAAAAAACTTTTTGATTGTGCCAAAACTCAAGTGCATGAATGCCTTGTGTGCATTAATTTCACATTATTGAGGTTTATGGTAAATTATAGGCCTCCAATTTTAATAGATTTATAATACTGGTAAATTAAATTACATTCAAGAAAAATGGTAATTTATCTTTTGGTATAGTCCTCAATAACCTCCAAAAATTTAGTGGTACATTCAAATACTCTAATAATAGTAAATTTAGTATAATAGTAAATTTATATTACTATTAATTATATCAATTGTAAATTAATTGATGGTAAACCATATGATCTTTTGTGTAGCCCTATTTCTTTCTTGGTTGAGGTATAGTTTTATCTCATGAAAGGTCGATGTTGTGCAATAGGAACGAGGGGTTTTGAGTCTTTTGACATGGTAGTTTGATTGTGAGTGGTTAAGAATGAATCACAAAATATTGTTCTCGAATTTGATCACACTTTTTGGAATAATGAAATATCTCCCTTGACATTTTTCGATGTCGCAAGAAAAATAACATATCATATTAATTGAAGTTTAACCAAATAAATCACCAAATTTTACCAATTTATCACATATTATCATAAACTGAGGTTATGGTTAATTATAAGCCTCCAATATTGATAGATTTATAGTACTAGTAAATTATATTACATTCAGGAAAAATAATAATTTACGTTGTGGTATATTCATCAATCAACTAGAAAAATTCAGTTGTACATTCAAGGAAAATGATAAATTTACAATACCATAATCAAAATCAATTGTAAATTCACTTCAATGATAAACCATATAAATTTACCATAATTGTTTAAAGTACCATAATGTCAAATTTGACCTCCACAAAACCATTAGTGCAACCATTGTAAGTGTTACTATTTTTTACATGTACATATATCAAGCTGATAGGCGCGTAATATCACAGATATAAGCGCCTAAGTAGGGCGAATTAGCGCATTAGAGGCGCGGTTTTATTTCATTTTCCACTTGATTCGGTGTTGTCTCTTGTTTTTGGTGGTTGTGTTTGTTGTGTAGGAAACAGGCCGAAAAGGAGCACGGAAAGTGACACAAGGCATCGGGCATGTGGGGAACCGGTGGGACCCAAGCAAGGACGACCAAAAAGCTGAAAAGTCAACTTAGAGGCTCGGTATCGATACAGGGAATGTCCTGTATCGATACCAAAGCACCAACCAGAAGACAGAACGTCTGGGTATCGATACAGGACTTCTCCTGTATCGATACCGAGACCCTTATTTTGCCCGGTGGACCATGCCACGTGTGTTGACTTCGGGGGAGGATAAATACCCCGTTTTTACTCCGAATTAGGGTTCGAACATTGTTAGATTTTTCTTACCTTTTCGCAGCCGCCTTACCTTTTGGAGATTCAACTTTCCGATTATTTGTGCATCGAAGTTTCGGAGTTTTTCCGCTGATTCTCGCTTTGCTTTGGTAACGTTCCTGTTCCTTACTTTAATCTCAGTTCGCGGGAGTTTGTCCGCGTTCTGAGACTTGAATCTCTTGTTTTAATTCGAATTTAATTATCAGAGCATGGTTTATTTTAAAGTTCAGTTATTTGTCATGATTAGTATGAGTGAGTAGTTTTTCAAGTATGGTCACGGGGTGATTAACACGCCGTGGCCAGGGCTGGGTATATTCTTGCTCCGGTTTTCACGATTAAGAATGGAAAAAAGCAATTTTAGGTTATGAAAGAACATTTGTTAGACGAATCCGGGCATTGCCGGAGCCCATGTAACGCGGGGAACGGGGGACCAAAACTTGTTCTTTGCTGTACATGGGTGAACGGCGACTGCGATGATTCGCATCTTTCGGGGTATCTTTCTCTCTCTAAAGTCAAATGTTTTGGAACAACGAATGGAGCATGAAATATCCGGACCTGGTCACCGGGTTATGAACCCTACGACCGTACTTCCTTTTAAATAATTTAATCAAAATCAATTTTTCTCTTAATTTAGTTAATTCACCAAACCAAATCACAAAGGGTGGCCACCTAAGAGCCGTGTTAAACATTAGCATCCCGAGTTTTTAGTCAGCACTTTCCACCTTCTCTGTGGATTCGATTCCGGTCTTACCGGGTATTGTGCTACACTGATATCCGCCTTGCGCTTGGGGCAACCCAGTAATTTAGGTATAGGATTTCGGTCAAGCATTTTTGGCGCCGTTGCCGGGGAAGGCAAGAGGTGTTAAGAATTCGGGTAGTTAGTGTTTAGTTCATTTTAATTTTAATCTTATCTTTCTTAACTTTAAAAAAAAAAAAAAAAAATAGTTAGGTAAATTTTGAGTTGTTATTTTTAGGATTGAGTCAAGATAGGTAAAGGAAAGAAGGGTTCACCAAAAGGGGACCCAGTCTTTTTCCGAGACCCGTCTAAGCGTCTTTGTAGGATAGATAAAGAGTCACTGGTGGAAATTCCACTAGCAGGGGGCTTCTAGTCGGTTTGAGCCCTTAGCAGTCCGGCCCGGGAGCACTCCCACTTGAGTGGCATCCCACTCACGGTCGGAGTCTTCCGAGAGTGAACTCCGAGACCGTCCCGAACCTCGTTCTTAGAATTTCCCAATCCACTTTTGACTTAGAGAGTGAGCCACCGATGGCGTAACAGAGGTCCATGCGCGACTATATGCATCCCGCGAGGACTACTCCTCGCGGCCCAATAGTATCGCTTTCCCACGAGACAAAGTGGAGGCACGCAATGCCTTCACTGTCAAACCAGAACCCATAATGCTCTTCCTCTTTTCTATGGGAGGGAAAATGAGGACCCATACGAGCATATCCGCCATTTTGAGGGGTTCGTGCGCACCCTCGCCACCACGCCTCGGTGGGGAAAACGCTTGCCTTAAGCTTTTCCTGCTTCTCTGAAAGATGAAAGACAGTGCGGATAAGTGGCTCGAATGCGCGAAGGAGCAATCCCTCGGGACATGGGCAAATGTTAGAGAGTTGTTCTATAGGAAGTACTTCTCCGAGAGTAAGACACAGCACCTGACTCGCCAAATCCAATCTTTCAGACAAAATGAAGGCGAGTCGTTTTTGAGGTGCTGGGAGAGGTTTAAGGAGTTGTTATTGTCCTTACCCCACCATGGGTATGAGAAACACCAATTGGTGACATCTTTCCAGCTGGGCCTAAATATTGCGACGGCCCAGCAAATTGAGTACCTATGTAGGGATGGGGATTTCCTAGACAAAGCCCCAGATGAGGCATGGGATTTCTTAGAGGAGTTTGCCGAAAAGCATAGAAGTTGGGAACCTTGGGAACCTTCCGACTTAGCTGACAGGGCCATGGCTGCACAGGGACCCAGTGGGTCCGGTATTTTTCCTTTGAGCGTGAGAGAACACACTGTCCAGTCCCAGTTGGACAAATTGGCTAAACAGATGGAGGACTTGCGACTGAAGCAAGTCCACCAGGTAAATGATGTGAGAGTTGAGGAGGTGTGTGCTTTATGTGAGTGTCTGGGGCATTCAGTTACTGCTTGCCTCGCTTTTCCGATAGTTAAAGGGGCCTTCCAAAGCAACCAAGCTGAGGTGAATGCGGTGAACCAACGTTGGGATCCGTTCTCAAACACCTATAATCCGGGCTGGGCTCACAACCCACTCCTGAGTTATAGAGATCCCAAAGCACCAGTGCCACCCCAGGCACAGCCTCAGCAACAGGTGCAACCATACCGGCCTCAGCAAGGCCAAATGTCCCAATATCGCTATCCCTCACAGAATCAGCAGGGGTACGGTCCTTCATACTCTGGACCACCCCCTGGCATAAATCATCCACCGAGGGATAAGCAGACTGATGATATGATAAAAGCTCTCATGCAGTCTCAGTTGAGTTTCACTGAGCAGACCAAGCAGGCCATAGGTGACATTAGGTCCCAATTGACTCAGTTGACGGCAGTAGTTGGGCAAAACCAACAGGAGAGGGGAAAATTTCCCTCTCAACCTCAAGCCAATGCTGTCGGTTCAAATTATTTGGGAGATGGTTCAGGTTCGAGTAATCCGAACCCCAGTCTGGAGGAAGCAAAGGCGGTCACCACTCTCAGAAGTGGGAAGGTGATCGATAAGACTATTCCTCTGAAACAGAAGTCGGTTCCACCCCTGGTTCCGGTCGCTGTTCCAGTAGTAGTCCCGGATGTGGGGAAGGGTACTGAGGAAGAGAGAGAACTAGAGTCACCTGAGGTAGTGGTGCCTGCTCCTGCGGCCCCCACGACTACTTTGCCACCCGTTGCACCATATCCCCATCGTTTGGTGACAAAGCCTAGCGTCAAGGCGCACTTCCAGATTCTTGAGCTGTTCAAGAAAGTCCAGTTTCCTATCTCATTGATGGAAGCCATTGACGCTATTCCTCAGTTTGCGAAAGTGCTTAAAGAGTTGTGCACGTCAAAACGGAGAACTAAGAGTCAGTGCAACGTGCTACTGACGGAGCAAGTGAGCTCCATTCTCCAAGCTGATATTCCGATTAAGCGGAAAGATCCGGGTTGTCCCACTATCCCTATAGCCATTGCAGGCCAGAGTTTTGAGAAGGCCTTACTAGATTTGGGAGCGAGTGTCAACTTGCTCCCATATTCGGTGTACTTGAGACTAGGCCTAGGTGACCTTAAAGCCACACCGGTTACGCTACAGCTAGCTGACCGGAGTGTGAGAATTCCTAAGGGGGTAGTGGAGGATGTTCTGATTCAGGTGGGGGAGTTTTTGTTCCCCGTGGATTTCATTGTCTTGGACACGTGTCCAATCCCGGAAGTCTTTGAGAAGACTCCCATTATCCTTGGCCGTCCATTTTTAGCCACCTCCAGCGCTGTTATGAACTGCAAAACTGGACAAGTCCAATTATCATTTGGGGACTTGAAGATGGAGGTGAATGTTTACAATGTCGACAGTCGAGTCGAGGATGATGAGGAGGTCTATGAGGTTAGTTTGATCGACACGCTAGTGCAAGAGCATGTCGAGAGTATGTTGTATAAGGATCCTCTGGAGATAGCCCTGACCGCCCATGAGGCGTCATTTTTAGATTCTCCAGAGGTAGGGAGTTTGATGGAGATGCTAGCAGTAGAGGATATATGCGGCGCGTTTGGGACCCAGTTCTCGAACCGTTGGGCGCCCCATTACCTAAAGCTCTCCCATCATCGGTCCAGCCGCCGAAGCCTGAATTGAAGCCTTTACCGGATACGTTGAAATATGCCTTTCTTAAAGGCGATGATACGTTTCCAGTAGTGATCTCCTCCTCCTTGGAGGTGGATCAAGAGGCTAAATTACTTGCCCTGCTGAGAGAGCATATAGGGGCGATAGGCTGGACGATAGCAGACCTTCAGGGTATTAGTCCTACGGTGTGTACACACCGCATTTTTCTTGATGAGGATGTGAAGCCTTCTAGGCAACCTCAGCGCCGTCTGAACCCCAATATGAAGGAGGTGGTTAGGACGGAAGTGCTTAAGTCATTGGATGCGGGTATCATTTACCCGATTGCCCATAGTGAGTGGGTAAGTCCTGTGCAGGTTGTGCCTAAGAAGGCAGGAGTGACAGTAGTGAGAAATGAGGAGGGAGAGTTAGTGCCAACCCATGTTCAGACAGGGTGGCGTGTTTGCATAGACTACCGGAAGCTCAATGCGAGCACCCGGAAGGATCATTTTCCCCTCCCATTCATTGACCAGATTTTGGAGAGAGTCGCGGGCAGAGCGTTCTATTGCTTCCTGGATGGATACTCTGGCTACAATCAGATTGAGGTAGCCATGGAGGACCAGGGAAAAGACTACTTTTACGTGCCCGTATGGTACTTTTGCCTACCGTCGCATGCCATTTGGCTTGTGTAATGCTCCTGGCACCTTTTCAAGGTGTATGATGGGAATTTTCAGCGACATGGTAGAGAAAATAGTAGAGGTTTTTAAGGATGACTTTTCAGTTTTTGGGGATTCGTTTGACGGATGCCTCGAGAACTTAGGAAAAGTCTTGACTAGGTGCGAGGAGAAGCGCCTTGTGCTGAATTGGGAGAAGTGCCACTTCATGGTGACCCAAGGGATTGTGTTGGGACACATTGTCTCATCCAAGGGTATTGAGGTGGACAAGGCGAAGATAGACTTAATTGCCAATCTTCCCACTCCAAAGACTGTTAAGGATATCCGATCATTTCTAGGTCACGCCGGTTTTTACCGGCGATTTATTAAGGATTTCAGCGCTATCTCCCGGCCTTTGTGTCATTTGTTGGCAAAGGACACACCCTTTGTGTGGTCCGATGCTTGTGAGGGGGCATTCCAGAAATTGAAGCGGAGTCTCACAACTCCGCCAATCGTTCAGTCCCCAGATTGGAGTTTGCCGTTTGAGCTTATGTGTGACGCGTCTGACTATGCAGTCGGCGCAGTTTTAGGTCAGAGGCGAGGGAAAGATCCCTATGTGATTTATTATGCGAGCAAGACATTGAATGAGGCACAACTGAATTACACCACCACTGAGAAGGAATTGTTAGCGGTGGTGTTTGCCTTAGATAAATTTCGGTCCTACTTGGTGGGGTCGCAGATTGTGGTTTATACCGATCATGCGGCCTTGAGGTATTTGATGACCAAGCAGGATGCGAAGGCTCGCCTTATCCGGTGGATTCTTTTGCTGCAAGAATTCCACCTCATTATTAAGGATAAGAAAGGGGTTGAGAATGTGGTAGCTGACCACCTGTCTCGTTTGGAGTTTGAGGACCCCACCTCTTATCTCCCCATTGTGGATACCTTTCCCGACGAGCAATTGTTCGCTGCTAACACGTGCCCGTGGTTTGCAGATATCGCCAATTATTTGGTGACTGGGCAGATTCCACCCCATTGGTCTACTTCTGAAAAGCAGCGCTTTTTGAGAGAGGTCCGGCAGTATATTTTCGATGATCCATATGTGTTTAAATACTGTGCGGACCAGATAGTGCGCCGTTGTGTCCCCGAGGTTGATCAGAGGGGAATACTTGAGTTTTGTCACTCAGAGGCGTGTGGCGGTCATTTTTCCGCCAAGAAAACCACCGCCAAGGTATTACAGTGCGGCTTCTTTTGGCCGAATTTATTTAAGGATGCCTATGCATTTTGCAAGTCTTGTGACCGATGTCAGAAATTAGGTAAAGTTGGCCCGAGAAATATGATGCCCCTCCACAATATTTATGTGTTGGAGGTCTTTGATTGTTGGGGCATTGATTTCATGGGCCCATTCCCTGTGTCACACGGTTTCGAGTACATCCTCCTGGCGGTGGATTACGTGTCAAAATGGGTAGAGGCGATTCCCACTAGGACTAGTGATTCAAAAGTGGTGCTAGAGTTTTTAAAGAGTCATGTGTTGTCGAGATTTGGCATGCCACGTGCCATTATCTCTGATCAGGGCACCCACTTTTGCAATCGGTCCTTTGAGGCTTTAATGAGGAAGTATGGCATCTCTCATAAGGTGTCTACGGCCTATCACCCTCAGACCAATGGCCAGGCTGAGCTGGCCAATCGGGAGATTAAGGGGATCTTAGAGAAAACGGTGAACCCGAGTAGAAAGGATTGGTCCCTGCGACTGATCGATGCGTTGTGGGCCTACCGCACTGCTTACAAGACCGTATTGGGTGCTTCACCCTATCGGCTTGTTTACGGTAAGGCCTGCCACCTGCCAGTAGAGATGGAGCATAAGGCCCATTGGGCCATTAAGACGGTGAACGCAAGTTTGCCAGAGGCAGGTGCCCATAGGAAGCTCCAGTTGTGTGAGCTTGAGGAAATTAGGAAAGACGCGTATGAGAGCACTAGCATTTACAAAGCTAAGGTTAAGGCGTACCACGATAGAAATATTCAGCGCAAAACCTTTAGTGTTGGGCAGAAAGTTTTATTATATAACTCGCGCATTCACCTATTTCCAGGGAAGTTGAGGTCTCGTTGGGATGGGCCGTACATAGTCCAACAGGTTTACCCGAACGGTTCGATAGATGTCGGTGACCCTAAGGATAATCATATTTTTAAAGTTAATGGGCAGCGTCTTAAACCATTTTTGGAAATCATTGACATAGGTGAACCTGAGGAGGACTTAGTTGATCCGGTTTACTCGGATATTCCGTAGTGTAGCCATTGGGCTATGTTTTACGGGTAGCTCACGCGTACCGTACTCTTCATTGAGTGTGGACCCGACTCCTAGCAATAGGGGTATCCATCATTGACTTGGGTATTTTTAGCTTCGCACGCCGCTATTAAAATAAGGATCGTGTGCCCAGCTCCGGTTAGTAAGGGCATTTTGGGTTTTTCCGTGTTCGTTTTTTTTTAAAAAAAAAAAAAAAAAAGAAGGTCCGGTATAGCCACCTAATTTCTATCCTTAACTTTGTGTATCTGGGTTTCGAACAATCTTATTGCCGTGTCTCGGATAGTCATAAAAGACGATTGGCTCTGATTGCTTTAAGGAAAAACCTTGAGTAGTTTAACCTGTTGAGTCGTGACTTACCCGGGATTGTTTTGATGACCTTCTCTACACAAATTTAAGTGAGAAATTAGGGAGAAAAGTAGTACCCGTGTCTTTCACGTGACGAAAGTGGTGGTTTATGTTCTTTTTCTGTTTTTGCTTTTTGGTTTTTTTTTTGGATACCAAGTGCCGGATACCAAGTGCCGGGGGATCGACGTGTTTTGCGGGTTGCATGGTGAGCGTACTGAAATTCCTCGTATATTGGCCGAGGTCATGGTGGTTGGTCGCCACCCACAGTCCAGCTTTCTTCCCTTGTTCTTTCAATTTTTATGTCTCCATGCTGGGGACATCGCATGATTCTAGTTGGGGGGAGGGTGTACTTTGTACTTATTTTTGATTTTTGCGTTGCTAGTTAGTTTTGGGGATACGGGTGTTATGCGTCTTGTAAATGTCAGTAAGCGATGAGATCTAGCTGAATTAGTATGCCTGTTTAACTTGAATGCATGCATATATTTGGCTATCTAGTTGAGCATGATGCACTGTCAAGCATGTGAATGAGTGTCCTCACATTGATAATAACGTATCCTGAATAACATGCCCATGTTCTTTGTATTCCGTTCTGCAATCGCATAAAATAGTAGGCTTTTGTTTTGCAAGTAAGAGACTAGTTATTTTTCATGCGTTTGTGAGAGTAAATAACGTGCATAGGGGATGAAACAAGGCATTCTTGTATGATTAAACCACATATGTGCTTGACCGACCAGGTGACTAAAAATAAGACGAATAAAGACGCGTCCCAAGCGTAGGACTCTCGACCAGTGTAGCACAATAATTCCGGAAGTACCGGAGTCGAACCACAGAGACGATTGAAGTGCTTGACTCAAATGTGTAGAATTATAGTTTAACCTGGCTCTTAGGTAGCCACCCCTTGATTAATGAGATTAATTAACTAAGTTACTGGACTAATTTACTCAACGCAGATTAATAATGAGAGCACAGCTGAGGGAACCCAGCGTCCGCGACTAGCCTAACCAATGTTTACTCGGGCCACAATTACTCTTTTTACTGATTTTAGAATAAGAAAAAGGATCCCTAACAAATGCTCACCACCTGTCACCAGATTCCGTGCGCATTCGAATTCCGGCGATGCCTGGGTTTTGTTTGTTAGAAGAGTTTTCGTTTCCTAAAATTGCTCAAAAATCAAGTTAATTCGGTCCCGAGGTGAAACATCAATTAGTCTAGTCTAGTGCGCGCCTTCGCCTCCTTTTGCACTCTATACGACTACTCACTCATGATTTTAGTAATTCCAAAGAATTAAATTGAACCTAGATCTAGACATGCTTTGCGAATTAAAATATAGGAATAGAGAACGATACCGATAATTGCAAGGAGAAATCAAACTCGAATATCAAAACGAAACATCAATCCAAACGCTGTAACTCTGAAAATCTGGAACAAGCTTGAACGTATAATGTTGGAAGAAAAGAATCAGTAGCCGAAAACTTCAAAGGTAAAAATCTAAAGAGAATTCGTGGAACCCTAATGAATGATAACAAAAACGTTTATATAGTAATCGCCCCATAAACACATCAAAACGGCATCATTTAGCTTTGCTAACCATTCTTACTGGTATCGATACCCCGATACTTGGTGTATCGATACCAAACCCCTTTGATCGACTCGTTCACAGCGTACTTATAGGTATCGATACCCCTTTTAGGGGTATCGATACTAAACCTTCTGGAACGAAATTGCACCCTCTCTAACCAATTAGTATCGATACGGCTTTTAGGGGTATCGATACCTATCTCCTTCAGCATGCACTTTCAAAATCCAACTCCCCAAGCCTCGATTCCCGCGTCTCCACTTCAAGCCATGCACACACACAAGCCAAACGCCATTATACCTGGAAAACTGACAGAAATACCAAGAACACCACTGTGCACGCATTAAACGGAAAATAAACATTAAACCGCACGTCTAACGCGCTAACTCCCCCTACTTAGGCACTTATATTTACAATATTGCGCGCCTATCAATATGAGTCCCTTTGACCCATCTTAAACCAGTCCGAGTCAGTTCCCGTGTCTAACTTAGGAAACCGGTGTTTTTGGTTGGATTCAAGTTGGGGGGAAAGTCAAGCTCTGTGCATCATAAGTGTCGTACTGTTGTGGAAATTTGGGAAGCAATGGGTTTGTGAGGGATTAATAATTGAAGAAAAGTCTGATTAGGTGCCGTGTTTTGGAAACCAAAACCCATAAACCCCATAAACCCCAGCCTTTTTCCGCAAAAAAAAAAAAAAAAAAAAAAGCTTTAGGTATCGATACAACAAAAGTGCTGTATCGATACCGGTTGACCCATTCGCGAACAGACCGTACGGGTATCGATACAGGGATTTCCATGTATCGATACCGAAGCCCGTAAAATCAAAATTAAAGGGGCCCGACCGGTCATTCTCCCTTACTCTTCATCTTCTTCCCCAACCTTTCCCTCTCTCTCTAACCCTAACCCACCGAAAAACCTCCATTGTTACTACCTTCAAACCTCCGTAACTCCACCAAATCTCACCCAAATCCCACCAAACTTCACCAAAACACTCCTCTTCTCATCCTCTACCACATACACCTCTCAAATCCCATCCAAAACCCTTATCTCTCCAGATCTAAAAACCTAACTTTTCCAAAACCCACCCTCCAAAACATGGCATCTAGGAAGGCGAAGGGCAAAGCTACGGCCTCCTCCAGTGCTCCTCCAGAGCAAGTAGCCGGGGGAAGGAGGACCAAGGATCAAATTGCTCGGGATGAACGGGCCAAGTGGGAGGCTTCTATTGAACAGAGGGGCGTCAAGAACGAGCGCCACGTCATCCGGGACGGGTTTCTCGAGAATGACGAGACCATACGAGCCATTGTGCGGCAAGGTATGTCATTCTGGTTCAATCCAAACCCCGGATATAATTTGGAACTCGTGAGGGAATTCTATAAACACTTTCAAATACCAGCATCCGGGACTGCGTTCAGTTCCGAGACTCAGATAACCTCACGAGTAGGTAAAACCCCCATCACTATCACCCCTGATGCTATAGCTGCGAGTTTGCGCTATCATAGGCCGACTGATGTTAACTACCCATGCCCCGCTGAGGATTTTACCCCGCACATAGTGACGGGTCTTTTGTATGAGAGACGTGTAGATGCTGGGAATCCTCACCGGCCGGGCAAGTTTAGGGCGGCATATCGATTTGTGAACCAATTGGTTTGTTATAATCTGGATCCGAGGGCAACTGAAAATAAGCCCTCTATTGATACTGGGAATATGTTGACAGCCTTCATGGATCCAGATACTGTGTGTGACTGGGCATTATTCATTTACTCGAAGATTATCGACTTCCGTGATGCCCCAACACAGACCCGAATGCCATTCCCTTGCCTGATCACTGCCATTGCTAGAGACTCCGGATTGCAAGGGGCCAAGTGGTTCAACAACGATCCACTAGTCCCTGGGGCAATAGACATCACCATTCTTACCAAGAGCAGAGCCCAGACTCGAGGTGCTAGAGGAGGAACTTATTTGACTACACAGCCACCCCCCAGCACATCCAATACCACTTGGCTGCAGAAGATCTTTTGTCAAGGGGTCGCTACCATTCGAAGTCATCAGAAGCTTAAGAGAGAGGTGCGACAAAATGCAAGAATGCTGCAGCAGATGAATCACAGGGAAGAGTGGATGGTAGGGCGACTCGAGGGGTCGACTTCAGATCCATATGTTCCCCTTGAGTTCCCTGAGTTGGAGGTCAGCGATGATTTCGCAGATGGTGAACCGGAACCGGAGGAGGTTGAGTCGGATTGACTGAGGCACTTGTGGTTGCATGGGGCTGGCTGAGGGTAGGTAGTGATAGTTGGAGGTGTTATTTTATGTGGGGTTTCCTGTTATTTCATGTTGGATATTGTGTTATTTCATGTGGAACTTGTGTTGTTTCGTTTTCATTTGGGGTTTGTAATATAACTCTTAGGATGATGGTTTCACTTTTATTGGTTTGATTGTGGACTTGGTTTGGGTGGCGCCGATGGGCATTGACAGTTTTAGACGTGACGTGCGGCCAATGCCAGGTAGTTAACCTTGAGCCTCTATAGGCCGTCACCTGATTTTGCAGTTTCCTATTGTTGTTCTAACCAAGGTCAATATAATCCAAAAAGTCCTTAGTCGATCGTGTGCACGTATTCTATCTCTCACTTATGCATGATTAATAATGATGTTGCTTATTTTGTGAAATCCTATCTGGACATATTGTGCATATTGTGCGTTTCTCTCTTGCTAAGCGTTTATTTTGATTGGCACGTGGGAACCAGTTGTTCGGTCCCACGCATCTCGCCAAGCGCTTATATGGGATGTTGAGTGATCTAAGTGAGTTGTGCGACGCGGTTATTTTTGTAGGGATATTTATTCGCGCATGTGGCACTAAGCTAACCATGTTCAATTTTCTCACAAAGCATGCATGCATCGAAGTTACGGTGCATATTAGGAGGCGAATATCTGTTGCTATGGTTGATTACTTTTACAGGTGTCATAACCCCCGTACCCCCATTGGTGTTTGTCTAGTTTCCTTTCATTGTTTTCAATTTTCGTTCGTTCCTAGGGACTAGCAACGCTCAAGTTGGGGGGTGTGATAGGCGCGTAATATCACGTATATATAGCGCCTAAGTAGGGCGAATTAGCGCATTAGAGGCGCGGTTTTATTTCATTTTCCACTTGATTCGGTGTTGTCTCTTGTTTTTGGTGGTTGTGTTTGTTGTGTAGGAAACAGGCCGAAAAGGAGCACGGAAAGTGACACAAGGCATCGGGCATGTGGGGAACCGGTGGGACCCAAGCAAGGACGACCAAAAAGCTGAAAAGTCAACTTAGAGGCTCGGTATCGATACAGGGAATGTCCTGTATCGATACCAAAGCACCAACCAGAAGACAGAACGTCTGGGTATCGATACAGGACTTCTCCTGTATCGATACCGAGACCCTTATTTTGCCCGGTGGACCATGCCACGTGTGTTGACTTCGGGGGAGGATAAATACCCCGTTTTTACTCCGAATTAGGGTTCGAACATTGTTAGATTTTTCTTACCTTTTCGCAGCCGCCTTACCTTTTGGAGATTCAACTTTCCGATTATTTGTGCATCGAAGTTTTGGAGTTTTTCCGCTGATTCTCGCTTTGCTTTGGTAACGTTCCTGTTCCTTACTTTAATCTCAGTTCGCGGGAGTTTGTCCGCGTTCTGAGACTTGAATCTCTTGTTTTAATTCGAATTTAATTATCAGAGCATGGTTTATTTTAAAGTTCAGTTATTTGTCATGATTAGTATGAGTGAGTAGTTTTTCAAGTATGGTCACGGGGTGATTAACACGCCGTGGCCAGGGCTGGGTATATTCTTGCTCCGGTTTTCACGATTAAGAATGGAAAAAAGCAATTTTAGGTTATGAAAGAACATTTGTTAGACGAATCCGGGCATTGCCGGAGCCCATGTAACGCGGGGAACGGGGGACCAAAACTTGTTCTTTGCTGTAAATGGGTGAACGGCGACTGCGATGATTCGCATCTTTCGGGGTATCTTTCTCTCTCTAAAGTCAAATGTTTTGGAACAACGAATGGAGCATGAAATATCCGGACCTGGTCACCGGGTTATGAACCCTACGACCGTACTTCCTTTTAAATAATTTAATCAAAATCAATTTTTCTCTTAATTTAGTTAATTCACCAAACCAAATCACAAAGGGTGGCCACCTAAGAGCCGTGTTAAACATTAGCATCCCAAGTTTTTAGTCAGCACTTTCCACCTTCTCTGTGGATTCGATTCCGGTCTTACCGGGTATTGTGCTACACTGATATCCGCCCTGCGCTTGGGGCAACCCAGTAATTTAGGTATAGGATTTCGGTCAAGCACAAGCCATGGTAACATAGACTATAATAATGATCTCTGATTCCACACTAACACATGCTTGTGCATGAATCTTATCATCTCCTTCATACCAATTCAACTTAATACCATTTTGCATAACTCCCAATGCATATAATCAATCAACTAAACCACGAAAATTGCATTTATCGATTATTCAAAAGCACACTTCGGGGCACAATTCCATTCACAACTTGAAAACCATCACAAAAATATCCAATGGACAAAGTAAAAAACAACATTAAAGTCCCACTCTGGGAGAACATGTGATCAACAACACAAACAACACCATACAATAAATATGAATCCCAAGTCATGAGCCTAGTAATTTTATTAAATGTTTTCCCAAAAACTAACTATTCAAAAGCTGGGTTAACTAAGTCTTATGCTATGCTTGTTGAATATCAGCTCATTCACCATGGATGCAACTACTTCTACATCATGAATTTTTTTTTGTTTTCTCATCTTCCTTTTCTGTCTTTCCAGGCTCCATAAATTGCCTTCATCATTTAAGAATGCATGTAGTATGTCAGCCCTCACCTTCTTGAAACCTCCTATTGGTACTTTGCTTGTAATTGGTAGTTTCCAGAAGTATTGGTAGACTAAGTAGCAAACGACAATACCACAGTCCAGGCTGAAAATAATAATAAATGAAGTTCGCACATCAATTGTTTGTCAATCTACTGTATGGCTGTATCAGGAATTGAAACTCACCTAGTGTATTCCTGCTGGGGGCAATCCTCCACTTGTTGGATAGGTTGACACTCTTGTGTCATGAGCAGTCCATCATGGCTTGCTTTTCCAATAATTCTCTACCTTCTTTTTCTAGTTTTTGATAAGATACAGTCAAAGTTTGGCTATAACAACCATTGCCACAATAAAAATTAGCAATTTACCAGTTGGTTTCCTGCTTCAAAGTGGTGGTCCACACCGGTCCTCGACATCATCGAGTTATAAAACTTCCAACTACACTCCTCATTGTCTAGTACAAGCAATGTCCAATGGTACGAATGGTTCATAGGGAAGTGTAGGTAACGGAATCCATGAGTTTGTGGTATCCAATAATCCAGAATTCTTAAATGTTCTTCTGGAGATTTAAGGATTATAGCACTCTGTTTTCAATAACCATTTGCATCAATAAAATGGAAGTTTGAATGGTATTTCATTAATAGAGCAGAGTAATAAAATGGAAGTTTTATTATCAAAATTTACCACACGATAAAAAAAATAGAATATAATGTTACGTTCTATTCTATTAGTCTCGGTACTACACTTATTGCCTGTTTGGATGGGGTATTCGAAAGGGTATGAGCTTTGGACCTGGATGACTAAATCCCAGGCCCACAGCTAATCCATGGTTTGGGAATCCAATGGCACACCCAAATGAAATAAGTCCCTTTCAACTTAATTTGGCCCTGAGGGTGTTAATTAATAACAGCCAGACAACCCCTAGATACTAACCCTAATCCTCGTTCTCAATACCCTCAAATTTATCATTATCTCCGATTTCAACTACTAAACAAATCAAACACTATTTTTATCTTCCCTTATTACCTAAATCTTCTAAACCAAGTATTATTTTATCCACTATTCATAAATGTCACATCAATGAGGGTTCATCCTCCATAAATAGTACCACATATTATCTCCATAAATAATACCCCATATTATCCCCCTACTATTTAATCTACTCAAATCTCATCCCACATCCAATCGAGCCATTTACCATGTCTATTTTATCATACCCTCCTTATTTATAGCATTACTTAATATCAAGACATGGTAAATATAAGTTGTGGTAAAAAATATGTGTCACTTACAGAGCCATACGTGGATGAACCACATATGAGATTCTGAATATCATCAACATACACACGTGATCCCATCTCACTCCCGAACCATATGCACGTGCTGCAAATCAAAGTTTTGAATTAGAGACTGCAAATGGTAATGGAACCATACATAGTTAAGTAAAAGCAAAAGAGGGAAAAGAAAAGATGTATGGAAATTACCTAGTATATGCTTCACTCCAAATTTGTGATATCCGTTCTCTGTCCTCTGTTGACAGCAGACAATGTACCCCATAAGATTTAAGGTTCTTGATGGGTATAGGTTTACTAAATACAATAACCCGTCCTGGTGCTATGTTGCATAGAATGAGTGGTAAATTTACATGCAGTACTTTCCCTTCGACATATAGGCATGCTATCAGTGCATTCATCATCACTTACATCTCCATCACTTGCTTTTTGCATGTGCCAATCATTTGTTGTAACAACCTATGTTCACAGAGTACAAATTACAATTTTATCAGTTCATAATAAATTGAACTGATTAAGTTTATCACTAGACTGAAATGGTAAATTTTAGAGGTGAGCATGGACCGGATTGGTCCAATTTTTGGTAAACCAAGAACCAAACCACAACTTACAGATTATGAATTTGGAGAATGAAGCCACCCATAAAATTAATACAACCAAACCATTAAAATACGGTTCAGGTTCCGTTTTGAACCACGGTTCCTTTGAAATTGAGATTCATCTTCATAAACTATTTAAAGTAATTAAAATTGCATAGATAAATTAAACCAATGATTATATTAAAACTATGTCTATTAACATCACCAAACCTCACGACCGTCAACCAGCTAAGAAGAGGATAATACCAATACTAGTGAAGAAATAGATTATTTGATTAGAAATTTAGTTACGGAGCGAAAACATTAGGAAATCAATAGACTATGCCCAAGCCTTGTATGCTTAGAGTATTAAAATTATATGAATAACTTATCAAATGTAGAAGTTTAGGGAACTAATCTTGGAAGTAAAGGAATATGGTAGTAGAATGCAATATTAGATTATGAAATTAATTAATCTTGGAAGTAAAGGAATATGGTAGTAGAATATATATATATTTCATGCGCTCGGTTCGGATAAGCTTGGAACAGTAATCGTTAATGTAAATCCACAAACCAAACCATGGTTTGTAATTTTTTTTAAACTGGGACCAAATCACATTTAGTAAAAAACCAAACCAAACCATTCGTTTTGGATTGGTTTGGACTGGATACCCGGATTGACAGTTATTTTGCTCACCCCTAGTAAATTTATCATAAATATATTAGGTTACAAATGTGTCAATTAAATTTACCATGAACTAAATAAAAATTCAATATTACACAATGTGTCAATTACATTTACCGGGAATGAAATAAATATTTACCAGTATATCTTAATGAATCCAAGTCATGGTAAATGGACCAAATTATCACACGCACTTGATCATCGTGAAGATCCTTCAGCGACATGGTAATAAACTTCGCTACCGTGGTTGGAATACACCACTTGACGAATCCAAGACTTTCATTTGGATGAACTGCCTCCACTATGTTTGTGTGATTGCATAGCCAATACTACAAATATGTACACAATGAGTCATTTTGTTGATAAAATTAGGAACATGACTAATTACAAATGTAACACATTTAACATTTACCAGTAGTGCAACGACACATCCCGAAACCTTCCTGGGCTGACAGTTATTTCTTTTGATTGAAGTCATTAGATAGTTTGCAATTGCCCCACTCCAATCATACTCCATCATTTTTTCTAAGTTTTCTATGCGTCGTAAGTATACCCATTTGACAGTCTTGGAATTTGGGAACAATAATGTGTGGCATACATATAGACAAAGCAGTCTTGCAACGTCCTCGATGTCCTCTGTATTGTTTTCATCCTTATAACTATACAACAATGCTTTCAGAGCCGGGGTCGTCAACCTCTTGTGATCTAATTCTCGTCTTGATACCATCTTAACCTCATTTCTGGAGCAGTACTTTAAAGAAACAATTTTATTGCCAGAACGGATCCCAAATATGCTACTAATATCGTCCCTTGTCGGCCCAACACATTTCCCCCCTAGCCAGAACTTCCGTGTTCTAGGGTCATATGCTTCTATTATTTTAACAATCAATTTGTTGTTTCTGCGACATTGGTTCGGTGTCAACCGAGCTTCAATGATTGCATCAAACAAATGCCAAAACGGGGTTTTTTTTAAAACGTCCTTGTGACATTGCCTCAAATCTAATTCCTTCATCAATTTCATGACTCTCCCTAAATTTGAGCGGTACTCTCTTGTACCAACTGCTACCTCTCTTGTCTTCTCTTGCTTCATCGGTTTCATTTTTGTAACATTTACGACACTTTTTCCCTTAGAATGTTGCTCTGGAGATGACATATCGGTTGTTGTGTATCCCTTACAGAATTTAGGTGTCAATTTACTTCCTCGTTTCGGAAGGATCGGCGTCACACCTGACATAAACAATTACAAATAATATCCAAAATTACCTTAGAATAATCTATACTCTACCTTTATCAGCACTATCCAACCGTAATCTACCAAGCCTAACATTAACAACATCAAACTCATCGAAATTTAACTTTGCAACTACCAAATAAGTCCACTGTTCGGAAAAAAAGGCAATATAATCATAAGACATTTGTTCAAAATGATTGATAATGAGATTTCAATAAATTGCCGAAGAAGCGATCAAATATTTTTCTCAAGGTGGTTTAACATCCGACCATGGGTGTTCTTTTACGTTTCCTAGATTTGGAACATTAGATTCAAGGGTGGTAGATCATCGTCTGTCTCCTCATAAATTTCACCATCTTTTAGCCTTCAAAACATTTGAAAATTTTACTTTATGGTCCATCACTCCCATCGGAACTAAACTAATATTGGTAATTTGAACCCAATATTGATAAATTATTTTGGTAATATCACAAATCTATCATATAAAATTTATCACAATCTAACTCATGAAATTTCTCAAATGTTCAATAAATCTTTCATACGAAACTTGACTTGTGATTTTCTCACAAACTATCATAAATCTATAATAAAATTTATCACAATTCAACGTGTGACATTTCCCACATATCTGTCATAAAATTTATCATACAAAATTTATCCTTATCACTTGAAGTTTATCACAAAATTAAACCAAATATATCTCATAAAATTTATCAGAAACTACCACAAACATATCACGAGAAATTTCAGCATACCTAGTCAAAACCAGTATCACATTCATCTCGAAATTTAATCAGAAATAGGGGACATAACAAAATTCTCATGTTTCTTTTAAAATTTATCAAAAAATTGTTTATGAAATGCATCTATTGTGGGCTAAACAAGACAATGTATGCAAGCGACTTTATTTTAAAATTTATTAAAAAATATTCATGAAATGCATCTATGGTGAGCTAAACAATGCAATATATGTAAACGACTTATGATTGACGATGAAGCTTCCGAGTTCTTGCCATGGAGGAATCACTGAGCACCGATAGGTTTGAAGATGAAGAAGTTTGGATTTCTCATGATTGGAAGAATTCCTCGTTGTCGTTGATTATGTCTTCATAGGTCAACGAAGATGAATCACCCTGGCAACGATTCTCCACTTCCCACGAAAATACCCATTTTGCTTTGGTGAATGGATTGATTTTGGCAGAAATGGTGGAATCGTGAAATGGTCCCACACTTAATGATCCCTAGACCTCCGTTTTCTTTCCTTTTTTTCCCATAGTCCAGGTGATAAATTAGGTGAAACTTGGTTATGGGAAATAGTTGGGTTGTGTTAAATAGGTTTACTAATTTTTTTTTTTTAAATGTTAGGATGAAAACATAACCCCTCAATTAGACTGGAATGGAAACATAAGTATAACTAAAGACCAGAAACCATATTTAACTACTCCATGAATAAATTTGGACTTTTTTTGTTTTTTTTTTTTGTAAAAACCATGTCATTATTTTCTCTTTCAAGACCAGACTTATTCATCAATTCACACCCAAATTGGAGAAGGCAATTTTTTACTCTCTTTTAAGGAAACACTTGTCAAATGCATATGTCCAGCTATCATTCCCCCAAATAAAATTAATGGGGAGATTTATTCCATGTAATATCAAAACGTTTTCCAAGTTTTTCGTTTTACATTAATTGCTAAAAGCCAATTTTTTATAAGGCATTAAAAGTTAAGTTGCTAAAAGTCAATTTGTTTCCCAATTAGATATAAGCCAATTTTCTCTTACATACTCTTTTTGCTGAAAGCAAGTTGCTAAAATCACATTGGTGCTTTTAGCAAATGAGAGTTTTTTGGTGCTAAAATCTAAAAGAAAATGGGAAACTCACCAATTTGATGACAGAACATGGTATTACATCTCATTTGAGTAAGCATTAAGCATATTGCCTTTTTAGTTAAGATATTGAAAAATAAATGCAGTTAGGTTTTTATGGAAATTTCTTATAATTGATACTGTATCTCATTCCATATCCACACACCTGTGCCCAATTGTAGGGTTTGCCCAATTTCATGTTAGCCATTTTTTCGATTCGGACAATTTTACCCCTCAATTTGGCTGAAATTACAGGGATGTGGGATGTTTACGCTATGTAATAATTGGTGTATTGGAGGGATTTCATGTTATTTTGTATTGGAAAGTGACGTTTGAAACAATTACTTTTTTGCCTTTCCAGACTTTTGAGATATTCCATGTATATCCTTTTTTAAGTCTGTAGACACTCAAATTTGGCATGGCAAATATTTTAAGCCCCTGCTTTGGTGAAATGCCTATGATGAAATGATTCTTTATGGTTTGATAAGGAATGAGATATTTTATGAACTATATGGAACTCTTAAGGAATGAAGAATGCCTTAGAATTAGGGAGAAAAGTGCCATATGACACTTAGAACATGTTTTACTTTAATTGCCTCTGAGTCTTTTGATTGGTCTGCTTTCGACTTACTTTTTATAAACTAAACTTTCTTATTTTTATGGTTGGATTCCACCACCATTTATTAATTTTGAAACCTTATTTATCGATATATAATATGTCTCAATCCGATTTGAAATGAGGGAGATATGAATGTTTTACTAAAATCATTAATTTTTCGATTCACTGAGAGTAAAATTGTCATATATTAGAAAGTAGACTTAACAAGCTTTCAAACAGATCAAGCCACGCGTGAAACGAAGTTCGGTAGTGCCCGGAGCGAGCCTATGAAGTTTGGTTTCCTATGCTATCTACAACGGCAGGCCGTAAGATCAATGTGTCTGCCGCGAAATCAACATTGTACGAGTCCAGAAGCTTCTGCAAGTGTTGGACTTCATTCCAACTCTTCCCATTCGGTCATCCAACTTGTTGTGCACGATCCAAACACTGTTAGGAAGAGTTTGTTTTGGGGAATTAACCCTATTTTTGGATTTAATTAATTCCCTTTTAATTAACTCCAACCCTACCTTCAATCCCTATAAATAGGACTCTCCTTATACGTTTTAAATCAGATTTTCCAACTCTCTCTTCTCCATACACATGATATGCTATACACACAATTTTAACTTTGAAGCCCTAACCTTCAACCATACGCAACACCCTCACAACTTCGAGTTATACCCGTAATCTAGCAATATTGTGAGCGAAAACACACAAAGAATATCCAAAACCTTCAAACCCAAAAGAGTTCTACACTGTTCATTGAATTTTCGTGCCTTCAATCTATAAAGGCTACACGAGTCAAGCTTGGTTATATAATCGAGCAACTGAGGTATCTAGGTGGGATGTTCATATGGTTTCTGGACTGACTGCATCTTACTTATTTATTTATTTCTATTGGTATTTACTAACCCCTCTTCTCATATCTATTCGTGTTTTCTATTTCTAGTATCAAAAGTGGAACACCGGCCAACACATCGTTGAGTCGGCCAGTTAATCAATTTGTAATTGTTGGTTTTGCCGGCCAACATATCTGTTTGGCAGTCGGCGGATCGTTGTGCGTACATAGTAATTTGTATTTTATTTTTTGTATTGCATGATCTATTTCCCTACCCTGTGATTTATTTTCTATCTATCACCCATATTTGTTAATGGCTAATTAATTAATTACTTGTGAATTGAATTAAATAATATAAAAGCCCCATATCAAGTAACGTAGAGGTCAACCTTTGTGGTTGGACGAAGAGGGGTGCCTAACACCTACCCTTTTTTGTACCCTAGCTCTGAATCCAAACATAATCTCTGGATGGTTTCTTGGTTCCTAAAACCAAGTGGCGACTCTAAACAGCTAATTACCGCTAAATGGATACTGCAGACACCCAAAATTGACTCTGTAAGTAGTTAAGCTCCCCACTTGGAGAAATCCCGATGATTAGACATATTTCCTTGTGTGCTAGGATTGTTTTGTGTAGAGTCTTTTTTTCAAGCATCAGACACAGAAACTGGATGAGAACTTGACCAGTATGAACCTTTCACTAGCCCGGGTCTCACCCAACACTCATATCTAAACCCTACATAAACGTCAGAGGTGTGTGAAAGAACACAAAACCTTCAGAAGAATACCGACTGATATTCCTCACAATATTGGCCGACATGCCGTTCATCAGCCAATACAAAAATTATCGGCCGACGTTGATATTCATCGCCAGACGATCCGTTGCAGGTCCGGGACCTTTGACCCATAATTGAACTTACGGTCGACATTCATAATGTTGGCCGATGTTCTAACTTCAGAACTATACGAGAACATTAGGTTTGATTGAACATTAGATAAAGACTAGATCAAGACCTCATTATGACACCAAGGAATAAAAAATAAAATGAAACAATGTGGTGTATATACTTTAAGGAGGCTTCAATACAAAATCAATAAAAGGGCCATTTGATGGCTACCAAGTATAGAGGGAAATGGATGGGCCTTGTAGTGGGATGGGCCTTGTAGTGGGATAATCACGCTCGTCCATGTCGACGAATTGCATACACCAAACAGCAGACTGGAGGGGTTATACCACCGCCTCACCACAAACAGTTCTGAGGGGCTATTCCGCCGCCTCGTTATATATAAATGACAGAAATTTAAAAACTAATATACTTCCTCGAGCTTCGTTAAACCTCAATTTAAACAATCAACTGTTTGGTTAGAGGTATCCACTCTTAGAACTATACTAGTTGAACAAAAGTAAACTAAGCGATATGTACTAATGAAACGGGATACTCACAGTGGCGTGGCGCGATGCAAACTCACGCGGAGCGGACCATTGGGTCCCCGGCAACGGCGCCAAAAATGCTTGCGCCCTTGGATTGTATTCCAATATGATTTCCCCAAGCGTAGTGTTTAGGCCGGAGGTAGCATGATAACCAGAAGTCCGGGTCGAGTCCACAGAGACCGAATGCGCTGAGCGTGAGTGTTGATTTGCGAGTGTTGGTTTAGCCTTAAAGCGGCAAACTTGGCTTAGTAGTTTAAACAAGGCTAAGTCAAGGGGTTCACAACACCAATGACTTAGGCCAATTCATTCTCCTCTAAAATAACCGGCTCGGGGACATCGTTAAACAACCCCGAACGGAAGATTTGGTTTTTAAACTCGTTCAACTAGAAATGGTGTTTCTCCAAGAATAGGATTCTTGTGCCATTTATACAAACATTTGGATTGACATCGCCCTAAGCATCACACGTGCCAAGTGGACGAGCCCTTGGCTACGTGTGATCAAAGAGATTAACAAATCCCAATTTTGATACATAAAATTAATCCTTACTCTTTGATTAACAAGCAAAGTTTGCATTATGGAGAGGAGAGTGAATGAACCTAAGTCACGGGGTGCTAATCACCCCATGACCGAGCCTATAACGACTACTCGATCATTACTAAGTAAAACATGCCTATTTTTATAAAGGAAATAAAGAACATGACATGTGACTAGATAAACTTGATTTTAATGAAGATACTATGTTGGCCTAACACTTTAATACTTGAGAAATTAACTAACAAGGTTTAGAACTAAGTGTTTTTCAAGGATTAAACTAGGAAAACAAGGAATTGCAAAATTTGAGGAAAATGAAAATAAACTAGATATTTAGAACAATCTCAACAAGAGCAACAATTTTAATAAACGTGAAATTAACGGAAGCTAAACACTTACATGAGTAATCTAGAGAGAGAGAGCTTCCAAAACTCTCCAATGGAGGAGAGAGGGAAGAGCAAAAAAAACTAGGAAAGAAAATAAAAGAAGAAGTGAGTGGGAAGGAGAGAGAGGAGACTATTTTATCATCCATTTTCTCTCTCTAACAAAAGTCATAAAGCTCTCACAATAAACCAAAAGTTTCCATAAAAGGAAGGTGCAAAAAGTGCATTAAATTGGCTATCCGGAGGGACTTGGATCGATCCACACCCAATCTAGATCGATCCAAGTGTTGTCGGTGAAGAAATATCCAAGCCTGGATCGATCCACCCCTAACTTGGATCGATCCAGATGAGTCTGGTGCTGTTTTGGAAGAAGTGGATCGATCCAAGTACAATCTGGATCGATCCAGATGTTGAAAGTGCAGAATTTGTTGAAGTGGATCGATCCACTACCTATCTGGATCGATCCAGATAGCTCTGGTGGGATTCTGATGAAGCCTGGATCGATCCAACCCTCTCATGGATCGATCCAAAGTTGGGTTGGTTGTGCCATGGCTTGTTTAATTCACTCTCGTGGCCTCGCATGGTCCCGGTCTTCTTCCAAAACACATAGATATGTTGTACGACCCTCGGGGGAGGTATTCCTTGGTCTCTTTCATGCTATGCTACTCCCGGATTCACCGGGAGTCTTTGAGAGTATGAGAACGGCTTCCGATAGATCGGCTTGAATTGTGATCTTTCAAATTCCCGGGCCTATGGCCGAATCTTTGTTTAGCGACACTTTAGGCCCGGTGTTTGCGTGCCATGGGGCACGCGGCCCTCGATAATGTGGCACGGATCTCAATGCGCTCAAAATGCGTTTTTCGCTTGTTTAACCTGTAACTTGACAAAAACACAGCTTCGCGCAAATCAACCATCTAAAGCGCGAAATCGCGTGCTTGTGTGTGATAAATGAGCTAAATAAGCCCCGGTTATCTACAATATTGGGGGCTTATCAACGAGTTCATAGGTGGTGACACGGTTGAGTTTGGTGACC
Organism: Vaccinium myrtillus; assembly: GCA_016920895.1. NCBI lineage: Eukaryota > Viridiplantae > Streptophyta > Magnoliopsida > Ericales > Ericaceae > Vaccinium > Vaccinium myrtillus. Next base: position 45,756 of record JADGMU010000632.1, on the reverse strand, counting down.
GGAACAGTGCACGTGAATTGTTTAAACATGGCGGAAGGTGGTGGAAGAATAGCGGAGGATCTCCTGACAATCGGACCTACTTAGAGTGATCGGGTATGATTTTTGAGGATAGGGTTTTGTTCCTCTCGGTGAGACGATCACGGTGGTGCAAGGGAGCGCAAAGGAGATCGTCGTACAATGCCAAAAAAGCTGTTTGAAGGGCGGCGGATAAAGGCGAGATGAGGATTGGCTATCGGTCCCACTAAAGTTGATTGAAAATTCGATTTGAACATAGGGACTAGTTCGTCTCATTAAGACAATCATGGTGGTAGCCGAAACGTCGTCAGATGTTGTTGGAGGAAGCCTTACATGCTGGAAGAAGGCAGTGCGTGAAATGCGCGTCAAATCTACTCTCACGCGTGTAGGGCATGCGTCAGGCGGAGGTTAAAGAAGGTCAAAGGGCTCACGCGCCAAGTCAGATAGGTCAAATCTCGGTCAAAGGGCTCACACAGTGGTCAAACGGCTCTTCCCGCGTGTTAGAGGGACTAGGCGGCAGGTCAAAAGGGCTAGCGGCATTCAAAAGGGCCATTTATGGTTTTTTGAGGGTTCAGAAGGCCATTTGGAGGGTTTTTAAGGTCCAAAAGGGATTCTCTAGTCAGATCAGACCCATTTTGGGTGGTTCAAGTACTATTCCTGACTAATTTCTACATTTCAAATTCAACCGCGAGCTCGGTTTGAGGTGATTCAACATAGAAATTAATGGTATATTCTATTTTGCCGCTTTAAAACGCTATTTGGAGTTTTGAATCACAGTTTAAGAGTTCCTAGGGTGATTTTTACCGATTATCTAGATGATAATATGTCGGTATGAGTATGAGGACTTATATTGAGCTTCGATTTTATTTGTTGTGTTAATTTATTTTGTGGTGGCTTTTTCGGTTCTCTACCAAAGAGATAAAAGTTACTTAGTGTTAACCGTTTAAAAGCTGTTGTTTTGATGGTTTTACAACCAAGTATTGACGACTTGAAAGATGATTGTTAGTTTGTAGTCTCCTGCTATTGGCTAAACCAAACGCAAAGGACTTGTTTTGCCGAGCCTGTGTTTGTGGCCGTGGCCGTTTTGTTGCAAACGTTGCTTGTTTTGTTTTGTTTCATTTGCAGTTTAATTAATGAGCAAAGGAACAAAAGCAGGGCTATTTTTAGATGTCCGGGGGATTGAGAAGGGTAATCTTCGGTTGAATTGAGAAGGGTAACCTTCGGTTTTTATTGAGAAGGGTTACCTTCGGTCTTATTGAGAAGAAGCGACCATTGGTTTTATAAAGAAGAAGTGATATTAAGCCTTATTGAGGAAGTATGACTCCCAGTCTTGATGAGAGAGCATAGCTCTTGGTATCTTCAGTATTTTTGAGGGAGTCTGACTCCCGGTCTTGATGAGAGAGCATAGCTCTCGATATAATTGAGAGGAAGTGATCCTCGGTTTAATAATGAGAGAGCGTAGCTCTCGGTATAATTAAGAGGTTGATCCTCAATTTAATGATGAGAGAGTGTAGCTTTTGGTATAATTGAGGGAAAGTGATCCTCGGTCTAATCATGAGAGGTAAGCTCTCGACTTCTTGAGAAGGAATGACCTTCGGTTTCTGTAAGAGGAAGTGTTCCTCGGTCGCAACACGAAACTTAAATTCTCAGCTTGTTTAGAGAGCGAGGCTCTCGATATAATCAATATAGTGTGATTCTTGGTTGTATTGAGTGAGCGAGGCTCTCGGTTTGATCAGAAGGAGCAACCATCGACAAATGTGCCTTTCAACTTCACAGAGAGGAAGTGACCCTCAGTCTTCATGCAAAGTTATGAAATTTTTTCTTCAAATTGAGTCTTAGACCAACCCAGAATGGGGGAAGGGGACGGTTTTTCAAAACGTTGATTCCGAAACGGCTTGGACCAGGCCCTAGCCCAACCCCGAGTGGGGGAAGGGGATGATTTTGAACCCGAGATACGCCCGAAATGATGAAACGGGCCAATCATGATTACCTGGAACTTGTGAGTTTGACTTGAACTTGATCAAAATTAACCAAGCAAAGAACCAAAATGCTCAAACCAACCCAAACAAAATTGAACCAAGCCAAGCCAAAGAATTTGCCATCAAGCACCTTGAGCGCTCAAGCCCCGGCTTTGAGCGCTCAACCTGTGGAAAGCTCCTGAGCGCTCAAGCCCATGGCTTTGAGCGCTCAACTCGATCCATCCAAGAAAGAACTGCCGGGAGAATATCTAATCATGAGATTTTCTGCATGGGAGCGTCTGGGGATGATCTTATACGATCTCTATACGTACAATACACCCCACTAACTCCAGAAATACACAAAAAATACTCCCAAATACAAAAACCCACTCTTTCTCTCTCCTCTCTTCCCTCCCACTCACTCTATAAAATCCACCCTCCACCCCCGGTTTTGGAGGTGAACCATTTTCATACTCCAACCCATAAGCCTCTCAAAAAGTCGATCATCTCTCTCTCTCTACAAATACCATTCTTCTTCCATCAAAACCGCTTACAGATACCACTCTTCAAGTCCAAAATTGAGTCTTTGATCATCGATTAACCATATACATTGTCCAATTCGGCTACAAATAAGCCATATCATTCACAATCTTCCATCGACAAGTCCTGAATCAAGTTTCAAACCACAAGTATTTCCGAAAAGGTAGTAAACATGTGATGAATTCACTGTTTTGGTTCATCTGAGGAGGACCAGTGAGTTCAAGCAAGTTCTTTGTACTTGTATTGAACTCACAAAGGTCTAAAATGGTTTAGAAAGAGTTTTCAAAACTGCAGTTGCAACGGGGGTTGAGCGCTCAAGCCTTATGCCTTGAGCGCTCAAGCCCAGTTCTGAACAGTTTCTGTTTTGCAAACTTCTGAGCTTTCTTTTGGCTTTGATCATTGTTTAAAGGTTATATGTGTTTATGTGATTCTTAAAACAACCTATCTTTATTTCTAAAACACATGCATGAACATTTATTAACTACATTATGATGATCAAAGACCAATATCTTTGTAAAATTCCATTTTAAATGCAAAACAGTGACTAGTTCTTCTTTCTTTACTCTTATTCGAAATGTTTAAGGTCCTGAGAATCATCGATCATCCTTTCTTTTTAGTCAGAAATTGATAAGCCAGCTTATGGCTTGAGCGCTCAAGGTCAATAACCTGAGCGCTTAAGCTGTTGTCGGGTATTTTGTTGATCGTGTGTTGTTTCGATGATGGACCATGGTCTGGCATGCTAATAGTGTGTGTGTGTTGTTATCATAAATGTTCATAATCTGGATTTCTCTTTTACTTCTCCATTCAAAACCCTTTTATTGCAAATCTTTGGGGATTCCTCTCTTTTCCTATTCTTTTAAGGATCAATCCGTTTATTTTGTCTGATTTCCTTAAAAAATGTTTGATCAACGTTGATCCTGTAAAGAATGAGAAGAGAAGCTGTTAAAAGAGATTAAAGTCACAGAAGCCTGGAACTGGATTGAGCGCTCAAGCCATGGGCCTTGAGCGCTCAAGCTGGTTTGAAGGGTTTGAGCGCTCAAGCCCTTGTCTTTGAGCGCTCAACCCCTATTCTGGAATCCAGTTTTGCAAAACAGTTTGTTGGGCCACAATGTTTGTACTTTCTGGAATTGTTGTATAATTTCTGTAATTTCGCATTTCCTGTAAATATTTGTAATCATTTCACTTATCAACATCATCATCATTCATGTAGATCATGTGCACAAGCATCCACTTTAAATTTATATTGTCATGCTTTATCGTTGTTTACGTGATTCCCCTCCCCGTTTCCTATTTTGTGAATAAATCAGACTTCAAACATTTTCAAAATCCCACAAAACATTGAGTAGAGACCGGTTCATGGACCGGGCGAGAGGGGTGCCGTAAAACCCTTCCCCTCTTGTAACCAAACCCCCGAATCCGAGAAATCTTTGGTTTCACATTGGCTAGTAAAATCTTTTTTTTTTTTCATGGGCATCGAGTCATATTTTTTATCGGTTTCTCGGGTTCGGACCTAAAATCCGGGTGGCGACTCAAACAATCACAATCTTTTCGAACGCGAATCGCGCCGAATCCCGGTGGGCCGTCCACAAGCTGGCGACTCTGCTGGGGAGTTTTGGTTAATATATATTTTATTTAATTATACTTGTGCGATTTTTATTACACTTGTGTAATTTTATTGAAATATGTGTTAATCAAAGTGGGTTTAATTTGAAAGATGTTTTGTGGGATTTTGAAAATATTTGGAATTTGATTTTGCATTGCACTTGCATGGTTCTTAAGCCCCGCTGGCGTGTTTTGGCAATCCTGCCCGGCTTGCCGGTGACAGGGAATCCCGAAATGCCCAGCAGCCCTCGACCGTGATAAATCACATCGTCACTATCGTCTTTGACGGTAGGAGGCGGTTTTGATTTTGAGTCCGGGGTACCCTCAGTGACCAAAACCAGCCTTTTGCATATAATTAGCCATAGAACCCCACGTTTAGCAGCCAACCGTGTATTAAGTTTATGTGCTCCACCATGTTAATGCGCTATCTGTTACCGCTTTCCTCGCCATGCCATGCTGCATTCATACATTTGCATTGTACATAGTTGTCGCGAGCGTTCGTCCGTTTTTTTTTTTTTTCTTCAGATTTTAGGGCCTCTGCGGCTAGTAGGAGATTGCCCTGACCCGATGATGAGTCGTGCATCCCATATGCACGTTGTTCTTGCGAGTTGGTCTTTAGGGTGACCGGACATGGGAAACTTTGGATTATCAAATTCCTAAACACTGATCTAGCCAGGTTTAAGGGACCTTGGCCCGAGAAGGATCAATCGCCCTTAGGCTTCTGATCTAGATCATTGTCGGAATTAGTATGAATCAGAGATTCCCAAATTCGATTATTCAATTTTAAGGACTTTATTGCTTCAAAAAGAAAACTTGAGGATTGGGGCAATCTTCCAAAACTGTGGAATTCAGTCTAGGAGACTTTAAATCCACGGAGTTTGAGATACCTCCGGTGTTGACCGTGCCCAAACGGTCACCCGTGTTTCGGACTAGCCTTGGAATCGATTGTAACTGGATGACGACACCTCATTGCTCTGTCTCGGATGGTCAAAGAAAGGATAACGATTGCGGTTTCGACATCTAGGCTGTAGGTTGAAGCCGTAATTGCCGAGTAAAACGACTTACCCGTGGTGTTGGTTCAATCTGCTGTGCGAACGATTCCAAGTGAGTTCCGAAACCGGTAGGCTAACTCTTAAGGCTAGAAATAGGGCTAACTCTGTGAGTTGAGTCGCGGCGAGACGATTGAGAGCATTTGTAAGATCATTCTTTTTGTGCATAGTAGACACGTCGAGTGCGCATCTGAGTCCGGCTTTTGCTTTTGATCAGTTCTTGAATCATTGGGCCCGCAAAGAAGAAGAAGACCTTACCTGTTTGGACTCGACCTCCCGGACAGAGATTATCTAGATCCTTGTCACCAAAGGTTGAGTCAGTTATGGCGGCAGAACAAGAACAGGATCCCCCGAATGAGCTTGAACAGATGAGAAAGGAAATGCATGATGAGAGGGTCCGGAATGATACCCGAATTGCCCAACTCATGGCAATTATGGTAAACATACAGAGTCGACTTCCCCCACCTCAGCAGCGTATGCCCGAGGGTGATCAAGAGATCCCTAATGATGAACATCCGGAACAACCCCCTCCCCCTGAGAATCCCCAACTGTCTGAAATGTTAGCCAAAATACTCAAGTTAGAAGAATCGGTTGCCAAAAGTGAGAAGCGAGCCATTACCGGTTTTGACATGAGTAAGCTATGTATTTTCCCGGGTGCTAAACTCCCTAAGAAGTTCAAGCATGTGGACTTCGAAAAGTTTGATGGGACTGGGGATCCGAGAGGGCATGTTCAGGCATATGTAAGCTCCCTCTCGTTACAAGAAGTTGACGAGATAACCATGGCTCAGATGTTTCATGAAACCCTAAAAGGACCTGCACTCCAATGGCTCTTGTCTCTTGACATTTCGAAGAGACAAACTTGGGAAGAAATGGTGGCTGCTTTCATTAAGCAGTATGAATATAATGTGCAGCTCAAGGTCACCACTCGTGAACTTGAGAGTATCAAAATGAAGGAAAGGGAATCATTCGCCGATTTTGTGAAAAGGTGGAGAGCCAAGGCTGCGCAAATGACCGATCGTCCCAGTGACAAAGATCAGATGCGCATTATAACCAAGAACCTACAGCCCGATTTGGCTCAGTACATGGTCATGGCCCAAGCACATAACTTCGAGACCTATTTTGAGATGGGTCTTTCAATTGAAGAAGCTCTGCAGAGCGGGATGTTGAAAAAAGGAGACTCCTTCCCAAAACCCAAGCGAAACTACATCGGCAACACCTCTTCCCTATACGCCAACCCCAGTTACAGTACACCGTACTTCCTCCAACTCCGCAAATCACCAACCCCATAAAGCTGAACCCATAAATGCCATCCTATCTCAACCAACCCAACCAACTCAACCACTCCAAAACCAAAGAGGACGGCGTATTTTCACCCCTCTTCCCTTACCTCTACCTGTTGCTTTCGAGCGACTCGTGCAACAGGGAAAAATCAAACCCCTTCAGCCAACTCCACCTCCACAAAATCCCCCACCAACGTATAACCCAAACACCTTCTGCATATTCCACCAAACACCCGGCCATCCCACTGAAAGATGCCAACGCCTGCGTCATGAGATTCAAGATCTCATTGACAACAAACAAATCCGAGACCCCACCGAAAAGCCCAACATCCTCACAAATCCTCTCGCTCCACAAAAGAAACGGTGACATAGGCCGATTACCCTTAGCTCCACTCAAAAAGACCCAAACCCCACTCCATTTGACCCAAGCCAATACATCATACCCGAAATGCAGATCCTAAGCCCATTGTGCCTATACCAGATGAGTGCGAGGCATGTTTTCTTGATGTGCACTTGAACCCTAATGTGTGGCAAGAATGGAGTGATTTGATAATGGCCATGGAAGCTCACGAGTATGAACAGTTGGTGGCCAATAACGTAGCAAATGGAGAAGTTTGGCCGCAAAACGAACAGTTAAATGGAGGACCCCCGATTAATCGCTTTGGGATCCAATGTTGGCGATCCGCTTGATGGATTTGCACTTCCAAATGTTTGAACCATTGCCGCTATACCCGGTGGAAGGAAGAAGGACAAGGGCAAAATTGGCAAGAAGAAGTTGGGGCATTCAATGATGCGCAAGAAGTTGAGTGGGATCCCACACCAAACGAGTGGCAGCTCATGGACCCTAACGATCCTTTGGATGGGTCCACGCTCCCCATGTTCTTTGATGAGTCTTATTTTCCAATGCCACCACTGTGGGAGGGTCGCCCCCGATTTCTCCATGATGAGTGAGCAAGCCATAAATCGAATGACGGAGGGAATTGAGTTCACACCCTACGATTACATAGTCGATGAAAATCTTCCGGCACCTCAAGTGCAAGTCCCGGAGGATTGCAATATTATGGTGTTGAACAGTGGCCTGCCCGATGTTTGGGAGCAGCAAATGGAGGAAAATGTCATAGCAAACATGTGGACCAATCAGAATGAAGGCATAGCACCGCTATGGGTTGGAAATAACGAGGTCTGGGCTGTTAATGAAGCCGCCATAGAAAATGGAGATATTTGGAGCGAGGCGACTGTCGAAGGGATTACCAAGGGTTTGGAAGAAGCGAGTATCGCAAAAGGGAAAAGAAAAGCGGAGGGGGATCTTGTTGACTTCTACACCGACTACACCGATTTGTGGGGGGATGATATTGACTCAGTTCTTCACCTTCTTCGGAGTGGTCGATTTTACCAACCACCCCAGATGTTCACCGGTAATACATCCAATCCACCACCAAATATCGCAAACCAACCACCTTTCAACCCAGCTCCACAAAACAACCCAGCTCCACCAAATAACCTAGCCATGCCACACTACCCAAACAACCTCAGTGACCCAATTGCTAACCCAATCGATTTCCAAAACTTCTTTAACCCAATAAACAACCAATCCCAAGCTACTTCCGCGGCAAACAGTCGTGTCACTCGTCCAAAACTTCCACCAACCAACGAAGAAAATCCCATCCAGAAACAACTCGAGAAAACCCCAGCCGCACTTACCATTTGGGGATTGCTTATGAGCTCCAGTGAGCATCGCCAGAAGCTCGCTCAAGCATTATCCTGTATGGAAGTTGCACCAGACATTACCCCTGAAGCCATGATGGCCGCTATTATCGCCAAACCTACCATTACCACCAAACCAACCAAGCACGTTGTAACCTTTACCGAAGCCGATCTGCCGCTCGAGGGAACTGACCACAACAAGCCTTTGCATGTCACCATGAAATGCATGGGGAAATGGATCCCGGTTGTATTGATAGACAATGGATCCGCACTCAATGTATGCCCTCTCAGAACAGCTCTATGCTTGGGGCTTAAACCAAAGGATTTCACGCCATCTAGTCTCACTGTCCGAGCTTATGATAACACCCGCCGCAATGTGCTTGGAACTGTTGAAATGGAAATCGCTGCGGAAGGGTTCAAATCGACAGTTGAGTTTCATGTGCTTGAGATCCCAGCTTCATTCAATTTGCTGTTGGGACGTCCTTGGATGCATCGACCCGATATCATGGCAGTTCCATCTACTTTGCATCAAAAGGTTCTGCTTGGTTTGGAAAGTGGGACAGTCGCCCTCTATGGGGATACGGGCATTCGCCCTCATGCTGAAGATAATGCTCCTCTGTTAGAAATCATGCACGACGAAAATGATGTTCAGCTTGGGGGCTTTGCTTTTGATACGTCTGGTGGTGTGTTCACGCTTCGTATAGATGATGATTTTTCAATCAGCACCACAGCTCTCGAGATGATGAGGAGGATGTCTTATCTGCCAGGCACCGGTTTGGGTCGAACTCATCAAGGGGTGGCTCAGTTTCCCGAATTCCCTTCTCAGCGAGGCCGTTTTGGGTTAGGGTATGAACCTACATTGAAAGAGATGCAAAAGACAAGAACCAATCGAGCAAGCAGCAGTGCAAACCGTCGGATCCGCTTTGTTGGGGAAGGGTCAAATGCACCATATCACGGCCAGCCTGAGCCGTTCGTAAATGAAATAAGTGGAGAGGTGCACCCCGGGTTCGAGATCTTTGCTAATGATGCTTGGGATAGTGAAGACGAACATGAAAAGGTCGAGAAATTGGTGAAAGACCTCAAAGCAGATTGGACGGAAGCCTTGGATGGTGGGATCTTGATGTCGATGTTCGATGAGGTCAGTCTAACAGGTAAGGATAAAGAAGAGTCAACAGTGATGATGCTCGGACAGGAAACCATTGAAGATCCCAGCGTGCTAATAGTGGATGCAGTCGGTGAATACAAGAATTGCACTTTCACTCCTGTTGTAAAATTTACTAATGCATTCACTAAGCTAGAATTCGAGTCTGAGTCAGGGTTTGAGTTTGGCTATGAGTCGGAGTTTGTGCCTCATGGCCCTCCACGTCGTCACTTCTATTTCGAGTTTGAGTCTGATGCCATGTACTGTGCCCCGGGGGGCTTTGTTAATGAAATAAATGATGATTTCGCTTACTTTGCTGTTCCCGAAATAAATTGTGTAGACCCCGACAATGATGAGACTGAGTTCGAGGGAGAAATACCCAAAGAACTTAAGTCCCTAATTGAAAGGGAAAATGAAAGGCATGCTCAGCCAATAAAAGAAGAAGTAATTTCTATTAAATTGAGAGATGAGGAGAATCCTCGCATGGTTCAAATCGGTTCCGGGCTATCTTCGGAGGAACAGAAATTACTCGTTGATTTGCTCAAAGAATTTGAAGATGTTTTCGCTTGGTCCCATGCAGATATGCCCGGAATCGATCCTGAAATCGTGCAACATCGAATTCCCTTGTATCCCGATGCAAAACCAGTAAAACAGAAACTGAGGAAAATAAGGCCGGATTGGGTTGAAAAAGTCAAAGAGGAAGTCACCAAGCAGTTCAACGCCGGCTTCTTGATGGTAACTGAATATCCGCAGTGGGTAGCAAATATCGTGCCAGTGCCCAAGAAGGACGGAAAGGTCAGAGTGTGTGTAGATTTCAGAGATCTGAACAAGGCCAGTCCGAAAGATGATTTCCCTTTACCTCACATTGATGTACTGGTGGATAACACGGCAGGGCATGCTCTATTGTCATTTATGGATGGGTTTTCGGGATATAATCAGATTTTGATGGCGCCAGAAGATCGAGAGAAAACAACCTTCACTACTGAATGGGGGACGTTTTGTTACAGGGTCATGCCGTTTGGATTGAAGAATGCAGGGTCAACTTATCAAAGAGCTGCCACGACCCTGTTACATGACATGATGCATAAGGAGGTCGAGGTATATGTGGATGACATGATTGTGAAAGCCAAGGAGAGAGAGGGACATCTCCCGGCGTTGCGCAAATTCTTTGAAAGAATACGGAAGTACCGGATGCGTCTCAATCCGCAAAAGTGCACATTCGGAGTCACCGCAGGGAAAATGTTGGGGTTCATGATTACCACCAGGGGGATCGAAGTCGATCCATCGAAAATCAAGGCAATATTGGAAATGGAGCCGCCAAAAACGGAAAAAGAGGTTCGGAGTTTTCTTGGAAAGATCCAGTTCATCAGCAGATTCATCGCTAAGTTAACTTCAACTTGCGAGCCGATGTTTCATTTGCTCAAGAAAGGAGTGCCATTCAAATGGGAAGACAAGTGCCAGAAAGCCTTCGAATCGATCCGGCAGTATCTTCAAAGTCCTCCGGTACTGTCACCACCGACACCAGGAAAGCCTTTGATTCTGTATTTATCAGTGACACAGTCTGCAATGGGCTGCATGTTGGCACAGGAAGGTGAAGCAGGTATCGAAAAGGCGGTGTATTATTTAAGCAAGAAGATGGTCGGAGCCGAAGAAAGATACACACCTTTGGAGAAAACATGTTGGGCTCTTGTGTGGGCCTCTAAAAAGCTAAGGCATTATATGTTAGCTTATTCGGTTGTGTTAATTTCTCGAATGGATCCCCTCAAATATCTGTTTGAGAAACCGGCACTCACCGGAAAGTTAGCACGATGGTTGCTTCTGTTGGCTGAATTCGAACTCAAGTATGTGACGCGAAAATCAGTAAAAGGCAGGGCAGTAGCAGAATTCTTGGCAGATCATCCAATCGAAGGACCAGAAGACACGGAGTTCCAGTTTCCCGATGAGAGTGTTATGACAGTAACAGAGGATGTTTGGAAATTATACTTCGATGGAGCCGCAAATCAGAAAGGATTTGGGATCGGCATCTTGTTGGTCTCACCAGAAGGACCTCATATTCCTCTCTCTTTCAAGTTGAATTTCGAGGTTACCAATAACCAGGCGGAGTACGAAGCATGCATTGTTGGAATGGAGGCTGCTTTTGAAATCGGGATAAAGAAATTGGAAGTGATTGGAGACTCGAATCTGGTGGTTTCCCAAGCCAACGGTGATTGGAAAGTACGAGAAGAAAAGTTGAAGCCATACCACAAAGACCTTGATGATCTGATTCATCGATTTGAGCAAGTTACCTTCACGCATATCCCGAGAATGAAGAATCATTTTGCCGACGCTCTTGCAACTTTGGCATCTATGGTGGAATTGCCCGTGGGAGTAAGAATGAGACCAATCATGATCGAGCAAAGGAATAGGCCAGCCTATGAGTATGTGATGAACGTTGGCGAAATTGATGATGGTCTGCCTTGGTATTATGATATCTGGAATCTGGTTGAGAAAGGGGAATATCCGGAGGGAGCAAACAAGAAAGATCGGATAGCGTTACAAAGGTTGGCGTCACAATACATCATCTGTGGTGGAAGGTTGTACAAAAGATCATACTGTGGCATGCACAAGTTGTGCATCCATGGTGATGACACGAAAAGGGTAATGGAAGAAATTCATGAAGGAATCTGCGGTCCCCACATGAGCGGATTAATGATGGCAAAGAAGATTTTGAGGCAAGGGTATTTCTGGTTAACTTTGGAAACAGATTGTGTTCAGTATGTGCGGAGATGTCATAAGTGTCAAGTGCATGCTAACCTCATGCATGTACCGCCATCTGAACTTCATACAATGGCAACGCCCTGGCCTTTCTCAGTATGGGGAATAGATGTGATCGGGAAAATCACGCCGCCAGCTTCAAATGGTCACAAATTCATATTGGTGGCGATTGATTATTTCACAAAGTGGGTGGAGTCGGCTTCTTACGCTACATTGACTGCAGTACAGGTGGCCCATTTCATTAAGCAAAACATCATTTACCGATATGGGGTTCCCAATGCCTTCGTGTCGGACAATGGTGTACATTTCAAAGGAAGGGCAGCAGAAGTACTTGAGGAATTCAATGTTCAGGTTCACAAGTCAACAGTATACAGGCCCCAAACCAATGGAGCGGTGGAAGCAGCCAATAAATCAATCAAGAATATCCTGGAGAAAACCATCGAATCATCTAGGGATTGGCATGAGAAGTTACCATTGGCATTATGGGGGTACCGCACTTCGATCCGAACTCCAACAGGGGCAACACCGTATTCTTTGGTTTATGGTATGGAAGCGGTACTTCCCATCGAGCTTGAAGTGCCCTCTTTAAGGGTGATGATAGAAAATGAAATCAATGAGGCTGACTGGCTGAGCGATAGATTTTCAGAGTTGATGTTGTTTGACGAAAGGAGATTACGGGCATTGTATCACATTCAGGGATATCAGAGAAGAATCGCACGCGCATTCAACAAGAAGGTGAAATCCAGGGATCTGATCGAAGGGGACATGGTGGTGAAAGAAATTCGGGCACCAATTTTTGATCCACGAGGGAAATTCAGACCGAAATGGGCAGGACCATACATCATCAAGACCATTCTCGATGGCGGGGCAGCAGTGATCCTTGATCTGGATGGTAACGAGTTCAGCAATCTTGTCAATTTGGACCAACTCAAACGATATTACCCCTGAGAGATGCTCGTTGGGCGGAAAATCGCAAGGGCGAGCCGACCCAAGCAAAAATTAGAGCAAGCCTGCTAGTCTGAAAACCCACACTGGGCAGTCTAGGCAAAATTTTAAGGCAAGAATTCAAAAGAAGCTCGCTGGACCGAAAACCTGAAAAGGCGGTACTTGGCAAAATTTAGAGCACAAAAAGGAGAGTGTTAATACCCGAGTGAACCTTTTCTTGAACTACGCCATGACCTGATTCCTTGAAAAAAGGATACGTAGGCAACCCTATCCTGGGGTTCGGTCTAATCTGTTGAGTTGGTCCATGTTTTCGCAGCTTTCGAAGGAGATAGCATATGAAACTGAATGAACCAAGAGGGGGAAACCCTTCATCGTTCAATTTTATTTAAAATTATTTCTTCAATTACATAAACTGAGCAGCCTAAAAAAAAAAAAAAAAAAAAATGCACCATTTATTTTGGGAAACAGCTTAGTAAGTCGAGAGTCGAATTACGCCGATTTCTTCAGCGTCGTGTTTCCATTTGCCCTCTCATCCAATCCCTGTAATGTCCATTCAAATGAATAGTTGGGTAGGGATCAGGAGCCCAAAGAACCCTGTCTCTCCAAGAAGTACGATAGTGCTCGAGGACGGAATGTCTGAATGTAGGAAGACTGAAGGTGGCAGGAACTGAGTACTCCACTTCTTGACGGATGCGATATTGGCGGAGGATGCGTTGTGGAAAATAGTAAGCATACCCTTGTAATCCCGCCAGAATCACCCATGTGTCGCCCATGTGATTGGCCGTCATGTCCGGCAAAGGCAACCAATGGCACCGCCAAGTGATATGATCCTCCCCCAGTGACCTAAAGAAGTCAAACCATTCATCTTCGTCAACCTCATCATGCACAAATGGCCTGCTCACCCAAGTCCGCGGATCATAAACCCAGTCACCCGCCGGCTCCCTCAAAAGCCCAATTTTGTCACACAGCCATACCTACAAAACCAAAACATCCAAGCCAAAGTCAAAACCAAGCCAAACAACCACAGTTCCCAAAACCAAAATACCCAAACCAAATAAATCAAACCTGAAGCAAAAGCGGACTTCCGGCAAAAGTGTTCGTCCTTCCAGCCTTAACCGCATCCAAGCCCATAATCGTCTCAGCCAAAACCAAAGGAACCACATCCCTTCGCTGTTCAATCTGAGCAGCAACCCCGACAATGGCAGAACTCGGATGGCCATCACTTGGGACCAACAAATATAGTGCCAAGAGGCACATGCAGAGTGCAAACATGCGTCGGTTCTGAATAGTAAAATCTAGAAGGTCGCCTGTTGGACCGTAATCCGCAAAGAGACGAAGAACATTGAGGGTCTCGTTGCGAATCAAGAAGCGCGCAGCACCATTCCCAAGACCAAGCTTCCTACTGAGGATGTCGGCATAGTTTTGACGAATGGGTGGAATGACGGGATCGGCAAAAGCACGACCGCCGAGATAAGCTTGAAATTCCTCAACGGTTGGACAAAGTTCTTGCAAGCCAAAACGGAACACATGGAGCTCCGAATCCCAACAACGAACCGCGGCATGCAAGATGTCTTGACGAACGGGAAATGTATGGAGGTAGCGAAGAGCGTTGAGGCCTAGACCCCGGAAGTTGAACCAATCGATGTTTTCAAAGCTAGCAACCCAAGTGTTGATAACGGAAGGGTCGAGGGCAGCCATAGGAAGCTATAGAAGGATTGATAAGAAAGATGTGTGGAGTAGGAAATGAAATTTGATGTGAAAATGGTGTGTAGGAAAGGCTTGATCATGGATGGTATTTATAGGGGACTTGGGAGGAACCTTACAAATTTGCCATGCAACATTGGAAATCAAAGATTACATTTTCAAGATGGTCAAGCATATATTTCCAAAATGTTTTTGTTGGAAAATTTGAAAATGCATTGGAAATACATAGCATTTGTGGGGAAAAGGTGAAAGACCTTGGGAAGGTGATGTTCAATGGCTTGGGAGATGTTATAGCAGAGCAAAAAGACATTTGGGGCAGAAGAAATCATGCAAAAGGGTCCAAAAATGCATTGGGAAGCAACATTATTAATCTGCCCAGAACAGACCTTGAGCGCTCAAGGCCCATGGCTTGAGCGCTCAACCCCCTAAGACCACCTTGAGCGCTCAAGGTGCTGAGCTTGAGCGCTCAAGCCCCATTGAGCGCTCAAGGCCTGCAGAATAGCAGAAGCAGCAGCAGACAGCAGCAGCAGTGCTTTGGCCCGTTCGATGCCCGAAACCTTTTCTAAGCCTTCCAACCCTTAACCAACACCCAGGCCAAGTCTCAATGGACATTTGTGACTTCACGGAGTGTCTCATTTCACGAGTTAACAAGCCGATACGTGCACGGACACGGGATACGTATATGAAAGAGTTTGGAACAATAAAGCGGCCATTGGACATCCAGATCATTTTCTTGGCCTTGTTAGCTATTTCCAATCATCAAGGCATGTGTCAACGAGTGTTTGTGACTTGTCGGGGCGGTTCCCGAGGCATTTCTTTGATCCTGCAAGGTTTTGGGGTATCAACGGTCAACTTAAGCATTGGAATGGTGACCATCACCGTATCAAAAATGGCTCAGGGGATGCCCTTGCTAAATGGAGATGATCGTAGGGGCATTTATGTCATTTGTGACTTGGTCAAGATGACCGCGTGGCAATCCATCACATCTAAACAGGCTCGCGAAGCATTTTCATTTTCAGATATGCCTTATGAACATCAAATTCCGTTCAAAGGTTGTTTTGTTCAGTTTGTATAGTTTGTTTACATACGAGAAGTATGTCAAGTCATGCTGTATATAAACACTGTTTCCGGTTGAACATACACTCGAATAATCATGTTTCGTCCAAATTCTCGAACATGTGATCTTTTCTTTAAAGTCAAGTTTTAAGCTTTGATCTTGGATATTTGGATTCAAAATTTTGTGGATAAGTTATGTACATTATACAACAGGTTTGTTCATCTGAAAATCAAAAGCAGAAAATAATACGATGAACAAATGAAAGTACAAATCATGTATAATCTGATCAAAATCCACGAAAAGCAAGACGCCGAACCAAGTATCATCATTATCATACCAGGGCACACAACGCCCAATCAAAAAATCCGTAGCCAGGGCACGCAGGCCCAATCTACCTGTCTATCAGGGCACGCAGGCCCAATCAAAAGAAAGGAAGAAAAGCAAAAGCAAAACTCTAAAACTACTCTATGTCTACTATGTACTACTCTGACTCATCCATCGTCTCGTCCGAGCTCTCAGTCTCGTCTCCCTGCCGCTGCTCCTGTCGCTCCTGCCGGGAGGCGGGGTAGTTAGCGTCATCGACGCTGTCATCGCTCGAGCTCGTCTCTACTATCCCCTCAGTAACTACCTCCACTCTCCGGCGGAATGATCTCCGCGGTCTCTCCTCTTCAGGGCTCGCCGCCGCCATCTTTGAACGCCCGAGCCTCACAGTCATATCTCCAGGGCCGTCCACTCCAGCATGGGGCCTCTTTCTGTACACAGGCGACTGCATCATCAAGCAAACAGAAAAAGGAATCAGTACACGGTATAATCAAGAAATCCAAAATGCAAGCAATATGAATTACATACCGGTGCAACTCTCGGGCGAGAAGGCCCAGGAGCAGCGGGAGGTGCCGGCTCGCCCTCCCGGCGGATAGTGACTTCTTCCCCGGCAATAAGGCGGCGAATCAGGACGCGTAGCCCTTGGTTCTGCTCGTGTAAAGTCTGCGCCGCCTCCTGTGAAACCTGCAAGCAAGTCAGAAGTTTGAATCATCAGTGCATTTGGTCATTCATAATCAAAACATGCAAATCTGAATAAGTGGAGTGTTTCTTACCGGTGCCGAGAGTCGCGGGAAGTCGGCTGGTGGCCTCGGGATGTCTATATCCCCTGCCTCTCCGCCTGCAGAAATAACGTGCACCCACCACTTGGGGGTGCCAGCATCCTCGCCTCTGGCTACCCCTCCAGCTGAGGCCCGCGCCTTCGCGGCCTTCTCCTCCTCAACCTTGTCTCTCCACTCCTCCGACTCCAGCGAACCGGCCAAGTACTTCTTGAAGTAATCACTGTAGCTCAAGGCCGGACGCAGGTGCTGGCTCAAGTCCAGGTCAGGCGTCGTAAAACGCTCGATCTCTGCCAGTGTATACCGAGACGTCATCAGCACTCGAGGAGGAAGGCGTCCTGGCACCTGTGGTTCTCCAGCCCGTATCGACTGGCGTACTACCCTGTCACCAAGGTACCAGAACCAGCCATACTGGCACTCAAGCAAAACCCTCCCCCTCGTGAGCTTCCGACTCAGAGCCAAGTAAGGTTCGTTGATAGCATCCCATATGTTCCAGCGGACCTGTGAAAAGTTGTTCAAGCATTAGTAATCAAGTGCATGATTAAAAGCAAATTGAAAGCAAGATTGAATGTGCGTGAGAGATTGATTCTTACTAGAGAAGCAGGGAGCCTGTCCAGCGAAGCGCGGAGAACGTGGATGTTCCCTCGCGCTGAGCCGCCGTAGCGGAAGCCTTCACCCCAGCACAGTGCTCGGGGGATGACGTCCGGATCTGGGTGCCGCGTCTCCGGGGGGTGCAACCCCAGCACCTCGTAAGCCCAAAGCTGTATGTCAAAGCAATAAACGAGTCAGTCAATCAAGCGTGAACATTGAAATGCATGCATGTAATTTGAATCGAAAGCATTTGTGTTTTACCTCCCAGACGCTCCATAGCCCTGATATGCTGGTCCCTTTCCTCCTAGAGACAGCGTTCATGAACGCGTAGCAGCTTCCGAGCGCCGCTCCTCCCCAGTTGTATCTCGCCGCAACCGTGAAGTCTCTCAACCCTCCCAGGTAGGAGAGGTGCACCCTGTTACGCCTGTTTGGGTACAGTGAAGCCCCAAACAGGTATAACAGGTAGCACCTCGCCTTCTGTGCTGCATCCTCATCATCAAGTCGGCTCGCCCAATCCCTTCAGCTTGAATTGGCCATATGTGGCCGTCTCCCCTTCCTTGTTGGGCACAAAGCCCAAGAACCACCGCAGTGCAGCGACGTCTCCGCCAATCCCCGAGTCGAACGGGATCGGGTCTCCTCCTACCCTCAACCCCGTGATCGCTGAGAAATCCAGCGGGGTCATCGTCGCCTCTCCAATAACGAGATGGAAAGAACTCGTAGAGTCCCTCCACCTCTCGGCCAACGCCGTTACCACGGCATGGTCGTGCTGTGTGCTCGTGAGAGTCGGGATGAACCTCCCGAATCCCGCCAGATCCACCAGAGTCCTCACCGAGACATGCAGCTGCTGGTAGATCTCCCAGCTGGAACCCATTCCCCCGTGAGCCTTCAAACTCAAGTTTCTCTGCACACAATCAACCAACAAACAAGCAATCAAGGTGTTAGTCCGATCTATCATTCAAAACCAGTCATCAATCATGCAGTAATTCAATCATTCAATGCAAATCAGGTTTGTTGATTACTAAAGGTGCACAAAAAGCAATAAGCAAGAGAGTAAAGCAAGTGTACCGTCAAGCAGTCAGTCGAGAGGTGAACCTCGGGGTCCAGTAGCACCTCCTCTCCGAAGTACAACTCCCGTTGGGGAGTATAATCGTCTGCAGCGGAAGGCACGAAGAGGTGCACCGGTGGGGCGTAAGTCGCCGCGTCGAAAGCCGGCCTCCCTCTCCTCAACCAGTGTCTGGCAGCCTGGACCACCGTCACTCTCCGCCCAGCTGCCCTCTCCTCCTCCTCGGCTTGTCGCCTAGCCGCCTCCGCCGCCTCCTCCGTCTCAAACTCCTCGCAGAAGGCCCTCGCCGCCTCGTCCTCAGCGGCGGCCTCCCGTAGCATCGCCGCCTCTCTCTCTCTAACCTCCACCACAGCCGCCCTGGCCACATCCAAAATCCCTGGGGCATCTACTGCAGCCGCTATCACTACCTCCGGTGGCGCGTGCTCGAGATAGTCCTCCCGAGAGATCCCAACTGGACCCTGAGCCGACGGCCTACTACCCTGCCCCTGAGTCGCTGGCTCTCCACCAATCATCGCCGCCTTCCCCTTATCCCCCTCGCTAGGCCGCTGACTGGATCTCGGCTCTATCCTCCAACGAGCACCCCCGGCCGTCTCGTCACTGCTGCCGTCGCTGTCCACGTCATGGACCTCTACCCTCTCCTCCACCAACTCCTCCCCCCTCTCCTCTACTCTCTCCGTCACTGGGTCACCATCACCACTACCACTATCGTCACCATCATCACTACCACTACTACCACTAACATCACCACCGTCACTATCATCATCACCACCGTCACTATCATCATCACCACCACCGTTATCATCATCACCACCACCGCTATCATCACCCTCACCGCTACCACTATCATCACCACCACCACTACCGCCCTCATCACCACCAGTCACCGTCGCCTTGGTGGCTGGATCCACACCGCTGCCGGAGACCTCCGGATCACCACCACCACTGCCGTCTTCTTCTCTTTCTTTCTCTCTCTCTCCCTCTCCATCTTTCCCCGTCGCTTCTGTGATCGGGGGTGGTGTGGGACCCGCCCCAGTTCCCTGCAAGGCACCTTGAGCGCTCGGGCTCAATGGTGGTGGCACCACTGTACTGCCATCACCCCTCTCCGCCGTCGGCGAAGCCACTGGAGACCGTGATTCACTGGGTTCTTCCATGGAAACCGATCAAAAGCTTTAAATCGAGCCCTAATCGAACCGAAATTGACCGAGAGTTGTACGGACGAACCCTAGAATTTGGGGGTTTTTGTTTGGGATCGAAATTGGAATGAGAAATACTTGGAGTTGATTCGGAATCACGAGAGAGGTTTGAGGATTTGATCTCTGAAGTTTTTGAAACGTTTTGAGAGTTTAATCGGTGTAAATCGAAATTAAATCAAACGTTACGTTTCTGAACCGTCGTCCCCGTTCAGGGGTTCAAGCGCTTAAGCTGACCCCTTTGAGCGCTGGAAGGCCATTTCGTGGTTTGAGCGCTCAAAGCTCAGTGATTGAGCGCTCAAGTCAGGTTGAGCGCTCAAAAGGGGCTGCCCTGAGCGCTCAAGGTCAATTCCGGCATGGGTTTTTGGCTTCTCTTGCAAGCTTTGCAGGGGACATTTCAGGCATCCCTTGTGTTTTGTTGGTGCATCTTGGACTCAGTAGTCCCCAATCAATTGAATACTCATTTATCCATGAATTTTAAAAATAAAAAAAAAACTCGGTATTTGATCGTGCTTGATCGAAACGTGTTTTGCGTTAGCGTATGTATGTATGTTTCATTTTTGAGCGTATCCAAATCATTTTGAGAGTATTTTAATCATTTTGAGAGCCACATGCTCGTTTAAATCATTTTGAGAGCCACGTGCTCGTTTAAATCATTTTCTGAGAGCTTCGTGCTCGTTTAAATCATCCTGAGAGCCACGTGCTCGTTTAAATCATTGTCTGAGAGCCGTGTGCTCGTTTAAATCATTGTTTGTTAATTGTGTTAGCGTTTAAATCGCGCGAGAGCCATTTTTAATTGCGTTTTGAGAGTCACGTGCTTTAAATTTTGTTTAAATCATTTTGAGAGCCACGTGCTCGTATAAATCATTCTGAAAGTTTCGTACTCGTTTAAATCATTTCCTGAGAGCTTTATGCTCGTTTAAATCATGTTCTGAGAGTCACGTGCTCGTTTAAATCATTTTCTGAGAGCTTTATGCTCGTTTAAATCATGTTCTGAGAGTCACGTGCTCGTTTAAATCATTTTCTGAGAGCTACGTGCTCGTTTAAATCATTTTTTCAGCTTGAAGTGCATTACAGGGGACGAGTTGGGCTGTCTTTATCTTGGACGTCACTCATACCAAATCAATGGCATCGAGTCTCATCCAAGAGGGGCAACTGTAGACACCCCAATTTTGAACCCGAGATACGCCCGAGCTTTTCCAATGATGAAACGGGCCAATCATGATTACCTGGAACTTGTGAGTTTGACTTGAACTTGATCAAAATTAACCAAGCAGCAACCAAAACAGCTCAAACCAACCCAAACAGTGTTGAACCAAGCCAAGCCAGCAATTTGCCATCAAGCACCTTGAGCGCTCAAGCCCCTGGCTTTGAGCGCTCAACCCAGGGAAAGCTCCTTGAGCGCTCAAGCCCATGGCTTTGAGCGCTCAACTCTGATCCAGTCAGCAACCTGCAGAATATCTAATCATGAGATTTTCTGCATGGGAGCGTCTGGGGATGATCTTATACGATCTCTATACGTACAATACACCCCACTAACTCCAGAAATACACAAAAAATACTCCCAAATACAAAAACCCACTCTTTCTCTCTCCTCTCTTCCCTCCCACTCACTCTATAAAATCCACCCTCCACCCCCGGTTTTGGAGGTGAACCATTTTCATACTCCAACCCATAAGCCTCTCAAAAAGTCGATCATCTCTCTCTCTCTCTACAAATACCATTCTTCTTCCATCAAAACCGCTTACAGATACCACTCTTCAAGTCCAAAATTGAGTCTTTGATCATCGATTAACCATATACATTGTCCAATTCGGCTACAAAATAAGCCATATCATTCACAATCTTCCATCGACAAGTCCTGAATCAAGTTTCAAACCACAAGTATTTCCGAAAAGGTAGTAAACATGTGATGAATTCACTGTTTTGGTTCATCTGAGGAGGACCAGTGAGTTCAAGCAAGTTCTTTGTACTTGTATTGAACTCACAAAGGTCTAAAATGGTTTAGAAAGAGTTTTCAAAACTGCAGTTGCAACGGGGGTTGAGCGCTCAAGCCTTATGCCTTGAGCGCTCAAGCCCAGTTCTGAATTTTCTGTTTTGCAAACTTCTGAGCTTTCTTTTGGCTTTGATCATTGTTTAAAGGTTATCTGTGTTTATGTGATTCTTAAAACAGCCTATCTTTATTTCTAAAACACATGCATGAACATTTATTAACTACATTATGATGATCAAAGACCAATATCTTTGTAAAATTCCATTTTAAATGCAAAACAGTGACTAGTTCTTCTTTCTTTACTCTTATTCGAAATGTTTAAGGTCCTGAGAATCATCGATCATCCTTTCTTTTTAGTCAGAAATTGATAAGCCAGCTTATGGCTTGAGCGCTCAAGGTCAATAACCTGAGCGCTTAAGCTGTTGTCGGGTATTTTGTTGATCGTGTGTTGTTTCGATGATGGACCATGGTCTGGCATGCTAATAGTGTGTGTGTGTTGTTATCATAAATGTTCATAATCTAGATTTCTCTTTTACTTCTCCATTCAAAACCCTTTTATTGCAAATCTTTGGGGATTCCTCTCTTTTCCTATTCTTTTAAGGATCAATCCGTTTATTTTGTCTGATTTCCTTAAAAAAATGTTTGATCAACGTTGATCCTGTAAAGAATGAGAAGAGAAGCTGTTAAAAGAGATTAAAGTCACAGAAGCCTGGAACTGGATTGAGCGCTCAAGCCATGGGCCTTGAGCGCTCAAGCTGGTTTGAAGGGTTTGAGCGCTCAAGCCCTTGTCTTTGAGCGCTCAACCCCTATTCTGGAATCCAGTTTTGCAAAACAGTTTGTTGGGCCACAATGTTTGTACTTTCTGGAATTGTTGTATAATTTCTGTAATTTCGCATTTCCTGTAAATATTTGTAATCATTTCACTTATCAACATCATCATCATTCATGTAGATCATGTGCACAAGCATCCACTTTAAATTTATATTGTCATGCTTTATCGTTGTTTACGTGATTCCCCTCCCCGTTTCCTATTTTGTGAATAAATCAGACTTCAAACATTTTCAAAATCCCACAAAACATTGAGTAGAGACCGGTTCATGGACCGGGCGAGAGGGGTGCCGTAAAACCCTTCCCCTCTTGTAACCAAACCCCCGAATCCGAGAAATCTTTGGTTTCACATTGGCTAGTAAAATCTTTTTTTCATGGGCATCGAGTCATATTTTTTATCGGTTTCTCGGGTTCGGACCTAAAATCCGGGTGGCGACTCAAACAATCACAATCTTTTCGAACGCGAATCGCGCCGAATCCCGGTGGGCCGTCCACAGGATGGTATGCAGTACTTAGAAGAACTCGAAGATGCTTAGGAAAAGAAGCATAACCAGAAAGATTGAACGACCGGTTGGTATGTATGAGGTCGGCCATCATAGAACAATATCACGAACCATGCTAAGAATCGAATGGCTAGTGGAGATAGTGAATCGAATGGCTAGTGAAAAGAAAAAGTACAAAGTTCTTGAAAAAGAAAGAGATAGTGAATCGAATGGCTAGTGGAGATCTGGAGGTTCTAGCATCCTTTTTCAGCAGAAGGAGAAGGGATGTGATGTTCGAACTTATCCTCAACAAGCAGCTCGAGGCGACGTCATTAGGGATACGTTTGGTTTCCTTAATAGCATCACATGGAGTCGGTTGTGTCAACAACCGACGGTATTTTTTCTTAGCAAAGAAGAGGTTGAGTTGCAAATCATTTGCAACGGTCTTCTCCCTGGGTAGTTTATTGGCAGAACCCAGGAAGTTGTTGATTAGACAAAAGAGGACCGTTTGGTTTCATATCATGGGCTCGGCCCAAAAGAAGTTCAACCGCATGGGCTAATGATTATTTTGTGAACGTTTGCGTCTGCGGCTTCCAGTATCCTTCTCATCCATAGGTAAGGGAAGAGAATTCAAAAAAACTCCTCAGTGCGGGAAATAAAGCGACACGGACAACAGTTGCATTATGGGACAAATCAACGATGGACATGTGACTCCTTGTAGTACTAGGGGCTGCGTGGATTTTTTACATTCGCTTTCCAATACGTTCCACGACCAACGACCAAGATGACGCTACATGGTATGGATAAGAATAGAGAGAGCTGCTCTGGTTTGATTCGAGGACGGTTCGATTTTATGACGCATGGGTAAGCATGTGAATACAATCGGTCAATTTGGACACGATGGTTAAGTTTAGGCAGATTGTGCATATAACTAGGAAGGAACCAACGGATGGGCAAGAGCCCACAGACAAGGCTAGATCCTTGGTTAAGCAGAGGCCTACAGTTAAGACAAGGGCTAGGAATCTACGGTAAAGTTAAGAACAAAGAGGACCGCTCCAATTTGGTTCGAGGACGGTCTGGTTTGATAAAAGAATTTGAGGACTTTGGTGGTCCGGTTTGATAAAATGATTTGAGGACCTTGACGGTCCGGTTTGATAAAATGATTTCAGGTCCTTGACAGTCCGGTTTGATAAAAAGATTTGAGAACCCTGACGGTCCGGTTTGATGAAAGAATTTGAGGACCCTGACGGGCCGGTTTGATAAAAGGATTCGAGGACCTGACGGTCCGGTTTGATAAAAAGGGTTTGAGGACCTAACAGTCTGGTTTTGAAAAGGATTTGGTCCTACTGTTAGAAGATCAACTCCTCGTGTCCACAAGGGACGACCAAGAAGTTGAGGAGCTGAGCCCAGTTGGGCTTATAGTGTTGCACAGACTGATGCGGTGAGGGTGGCGTCACCCATACGTAACCAAGCAGTTGGCGATTCACGGAGGGCCATGTGCCCGATTTAATGGAATGACATCTCCGCGCATGTGTGAGCATGCGTAGCTTGGAGAGCAAGCACATGGGAGGCCATAAATACCAAGGGATAGACCCTAGAGAGTATACACACTCTTCTAGATCTAAAAATACTCTCTCTATTGTGTTTTCTCTCTCTAGTTGCTGATTTAAGCGTCAAAGTGCCCGCTGGCAAGAGGTCGGCGAGGCACTAACGAGTGTTGCTTGTGTAGGTCGAAGCAAGGAGGAAGATGGTTCGACCCGAGGAGGATACACCGGCGAAATCACCCACCAACAGGACTACATCAAGTTTTTACTTTTGTCATGGTGATATATATAAAGAGATAAAATTTGAATTTAACTTTCATTCATTAATCATTTTCTTAAAATTCAAAAATATTACGCTGATTAAAAAAAATATGACAAATTTTGCTGCAAAAAATATTGCTAAATTTGTTCATTATATTAACTCAATTACTAATCTGTTTTATAGTTATGAAATAGCTGAAGATAGACACGAGAACAAGGCCCGTCATTAAAACTAAGTTTTCATCATGCCTTGTAGGAAAAAAGAATTGTTCTTTAGATAAAAAGTAAAGAGTATGAGAACTAAATCAATCTCAACTGTCATGAACCGCTCTAGATAGCATGACACTTGAAACTTAATTGAACAAGGCAACACATGTGAGAGAAAGTTTCGGAAGAATCTCGAGCATCTTATTTCCTTTGGATAAAAAAAAAAAAAAACTACAACGTATATACTATTAAAAATTTAAAACAAGAAAAATGATCTCTAAAATTTTCTACAAAAATGTATTCTAAACAACTTTTGGATTCAGCCACTAAGACTTTGCCACGTAACTTACTGGGTATGCACATCAGAGGTTCGCGAAGCAACGTATATCCCATGGGCCATAGCCCGCTCGTGTGATACGAGGAAGTACCAAGGTATTTAGATATCCAACGTAGATTTGAATCTTTAATTTTCTTTTGATTTGGCAACATTTGCGGTCATCCATAACTGATTTTAGTCTTAAGAGATGTCCAGATGACATTTGGGCTCATATAGCAGTGGTTCAATGATTTAGCAGTTAAGCAATTAGTTATAGCACACCCAGAAAATTGATTTTAGGACTCTAATAAACTAGCAGTTTTGGTGAAACTTTGATATAGGAAGCCAATCAATACGGAAATGATACCTCAGGTAAGATGAAGGGACAAAGAGATCACATTTTTCATCCGTCGAGGATCTGTCTCTAATTTCAGAAGCTGGGTTAATGACCAATGAAACTAGTTCATAAAGATGTTTTGGTTATATAACTGAGGGCAACATCCCCAAGTCAACAATGGAGCATCTATTCGATAAACGAGCATAGAACATCATACAGCATAGGCCATTGAAACCATTACCAAAACTCCCCACAGGAACATAATCCATTCTTGAAATGATGAAAGCGGTTCGTGTCCCTCACGATGATTTCCCTTCCTGTAATATTTGATGCGGACTTCATAAAGGAATGGCAGTCCCCACATATCCTCAGATTCTTCATGATTCTAATAGGGACACTAGGAGGTAAACTCATTAGCCCATAAGTAAGGGCTAGCTTCTCACTATGGTGCCTTAGAAGTTCCTGCTTTCTCAATTCATCCACATCATGGAGGTCATGTTTGGTATCAACCGTATACTCCTGCTTTCCCATCTCCTCTAGCAAATCTTCTAACCTCAAATAAATCTCAACGATTCTAGGATGGCTTCTTTCCCCTACCGTAAATGTGTGAACCTTGTCTTTGACTTCGATCCAACTCTTTCCTCTCTCCTTCTTTGCCTCACTTTCTTTGAGTAGCTTTCTTGCCCTCAAGACTTCTGCCCACTTTTTTTTAGCTGCATAGGTGTCAGAAAGCAAGACATGGTTTCCTGCATTATCAGGTTCAATCACAAACAAATGTGTGGCTGCTACTTCAGCCACCTCAATATTTCCATGGACTCTGCACGAGGCCAAAAGTGAACCCCACATGGAAGCTGTAGCCTCAAATGGCATTTTGTCCATCAAATCCTTAGCTTCATGTATAAGTCCTGCCCGACCGAGAACATCAACCATGCATGAGTAGTGAAAAACATTGGGTAACAAATTATGCTCTGTTGTCATCATTTCAAAGTACCTCCTACCCTTTTCAACCAAACCCTTATGGCCACAAGCGGACAACACGGAAACATAAGTTACTTCATTTGGACACATACCTATCTGCTGCATTTTCTCGAATAAAATCATAGCCTCCATTGAGCGAGCATGTCTAGAAAACCCCGAAATCATTGTGTTCCATAACACCACATTCTTCTGTTCTGAACTTGAAAACACCATGTAAGCTTCTTTAATGATTCCGCATTTCGCATACAATTCTATCAGAGTGGCAGCCACAAATATGTTAGAATTAAAACAAGATTTTTGTATAATAGCATGCATCTGCTTCCCTTCAATCAGAGCAGCTAAACCTGCACAAGCAGAGAGAACAGAAGACATTGTAAACTGGTTATCATCAACCCCTATTTTTCGAGATTCTTGAAACAACTTCAGAGCCTCTTCATAAAGCTGATTTTGCACGTACCCTACAATCATCGAACTCCACGTGACATCACTCCTCTCGGGCATGCACTCAAAAACCCGATACGCATCCTCAGTAAAACCACTTCTCCCGTAAACGCCAAGCAATGCAGTGCCCACAAAGGCATTTGAATCCGTCGCTGTCTTCAGTGCAAAAGTATGCAATTGTTTGCACTCAAACAGAGCACATTTCACAGCACAAGCGCAAAGAACGCCCGACACAGTGAATTCATTAACACCGGTTCCTTCTCTTTGCATCTGCTTAAAAAGACCAAGAGCCTCTTCTTCATCCCCGTTTCGGGTGTACGAACCAATCATGGTGTTCCATGAAACTAAACATCTCATAGGCATTTCATCAAACACCATGCGAGCACAATCAACAAATCCACATTTCGAGTACATATTAATCAACATATTTGACATAACAGTGTCTGTTTGCAATCCAAAACGAACAATCTGACCATGGCAGGCCTTTCCTTCCGTGGGTTCTCTCTTTCTTGCACAACGCTGCAAGCGTTCTTGCAAAATTGACCATTGGGTCCCGTTTCGACCCACGGAAACAAGGTCATGAGAGGCTGAAAACTCTCTGTTTTGCGGACCATGTAAAGGACTACGGCGGAGACCAGTGCATCTCCCCAATGTTTTCATGTCACCGTTTAAATTAATCTAGCATCTCTGATGTCTCAAAATACCGGTCATTTCCAACCTTCACACGTTAAGGCCATCCCAACGGAAAAAGGGAAATGATTTTCACAGATAAAATGAAACAACTTCAGAGCCTCCTCGTAATTTTTTCTCTAACAAAAAAGAAAATGATTTTCACACCCCCTTTTATCCACAGACACTCCCTTTTTGTCTTTTCTCCTTGAAATTACCGAATTACCTTTACCTTTTAAGTCACTTTTTTCATATGAAGGGCAATTTGGCACTTTCAAGTGAATAAAGACAAAAAAAAGGAATGTTTGGGGATAAAAAGTGGGTGTGAAAATCATTTCCCCTATAAAAATAGTAGTAATGAATAGTGCACATTTTTCATTTCACGAACTCACGTCTCTTTCAAAACACCAACAAATCCTCTCTATTATCCTCTTTATTTTGATTATATAATGAGTAATGAGATTGGTAAAGCATCGTTTAATGGTTTTGGTGGTGCTCACGAGTCAGTCAAGTCAAGGACGAGAGAGAGAGAGAGAGAGAGCATTACAAATTAAGAAGATAGTGAACAGTGGCGCATCAAATGGGGGAATTTGGGGAGACACTATGCACAATGTTAATTTACCTATCTGTTTATTGAGTCTATTGGAGGGCTTTTTTGGGGGGATTTGCTTTGATAAAATGGCTTGGAGAGGTATTTGTTCACTCCGTTGTGGTTGGGCCTAATACGACTCTACTTATTTATGAATTTGATCTCTTAATACTTAAAGTATATTCTTAGTTAGAATGATAGGTGGAGCGAATCTTGTAAAATTACCTCAGTTCGAATTGTTCTCTGCAACTCAGGAACATAAAGTTAGAATCGTTGGTAATCGCATATTAGCATGTCGCAGTGAATATGTACCGGGGGCCTGTTATAGTATAAGCAGATGTCACCAAGATTTCTAATGGTAGATTTAAGGGTGGGAGTTGTGCCCAAAAAACGACATGAGATCTATGTGCCGAGTGCATTTGAGCCGTCTAATTGTGTGAGTTTTTTTTTTATGATTTAAAATTTCGGTGTAACCCAACGGCCGAAACTGCTCTTGGCACAGAGGCACACAATTTTTTGGCACAGAGGATCTCCGACCAAATTTAAGGGATTGCGTGTCTAATATTTTTGGATAAATTAAAACAGTCTCACGTGGATCCGATCTTCCAAATTTAGATCCGGTTTGAGCTAAACAGATCGGGCTTTCTTTTTTATAATTGGATCGAATTTAAATCTTGTCGGACTGAAACTAAATCTGGTCCATAAACATCCTGTTATTCCAATGACTTGAGTTTTCACAAAGGTGTTAAAAATTAGTGACTTCAAAGATGAATGGTTCGGATAAAAAAAAAAATATCACAATAGCTTTTATTTAGAGATCACAAGAGAATTGAATCAAGTCTTAATTCTTCTTTACTTCTACTGCGTCATCCCCCAATCCAAATCAGCTTCTATGTAGGGATGGCAATGGGGCGGAGCGGGTTTTTTGGCATACCCGATCCCGACCCGAAAATTATCACATGGACCCGACCCTGACTAGATATTTTTTGGGTATCCCCGTTCCCGCCCTGATTGGGGGACGGGTTTACTCGCCTCGCCCTGTTTCGTAAGAAATTTTAAAAATTATTAATCTAAAGGAAAAATAAAAGTAAATATTTATAAATAAAGTGATATTTTAGTGTAATGGTTAAAATATTAAGGTAAAAATAAAAGTATTTTTAGTAGATTCATAATAAAATTAGGCTAAAAATATAATATATTTAGTACAATGATTATTACATTAGGGTAAAAAGTACAGTATAATACTGTATATAAATATATCAACCCGACCGAGTTTTTCTAATTCCCCCTACCCGCCCCGGTATCCAACAATTTGATTTAAAAAAAAAAAAAAAAAAACCTGCCCTAATCGGGGGGGGGGGGGTTAAGGGCGGGGCGGGACATTTTTCCTTCCCTACTTCTATGACGAGGTGTGAGTGTGCTAACCATTGGGGCTCGTTTGATTCGCGGACTAAAATAAGTGGGATTGGTAGTCCTGGGATTAATAGTCCGGGATTATTTGTCCTGAGACTAATTTAGTACTGATCTCACTCAATCCTTTGTTTGATTCGTGTAGGATTAACATCGGGATATCCCGTGTTTCGGTCAATCCCATGTTTGGTTCCTCTAACTAAATTTTGGGATTAATTTTAGGACTCTCTCAATCTCTCAAAAAATCATGATCGAGAATCAAGTCTAAAATCGAAGTAATACCAAGAAAATCATGATCCATATATATCTTTGAACAAACCGAAAATCATGATCCAGAAATTCTTCAAGTCTGAAATCGAAAATCGAAAACCAGAATACAACCATGTATACCCAGAAAATCATTATACAGAAGAAGAAAAAACCCCAAAAAAATCGATTCAGGTATACCCAGAAAATCGAAAAAACTAAGTCGATTCATGTATACCGAGAAAATCGAAAACAAGAAAATCGACTCATGTATACCCAGAAAATCGACAAAAACCTAAGTCAATTCATGTATACCCAGAAAATCTTCTTCGTCTTTGTGGGTATGCTCTTCATCTTCGTCTTTGTGGGCAGAAAGCCGATTCATTGTGCTTGCTAGTTGAGAGAGAGAGAGAGAGAGAGAGAGAAAGACGAGTGTTTTCTTTGTCCCGTGGGTATGCTCTGATCCATACGCGTGTTAATCTCATGCGATTTTCCAGGAACCAAACAAGGGACTACGCGGGATTGGATACAAATAGTCCAATCCCAGATACTTAATATCCGAATCAAACGAGGCCTAAATGTTTAGTCCATTAGTGGAAGGCGCTGGTGGCGGAGGAGCATGGGTGGTGGATATGGCGGCGATTAGGAGTTCGATTAAGGTTTCTGGTGTCTGCTAATGGGCTTGGTTCTTTTGGGCTGGATAGTTTGGGTTTGGGTTTGGCCCATATTTCTAGGCATTGTTAGGCCTTTAGGTGTGTGCTGAATATTTTTATTTGGGTATCTTTAGACCCTTTGGGGTGTGGAGATTTAGCCTCTTTAGGTGGGCTTTGTCCCAAGGGTGTCTCGGTTGGTTTCTTGCCAATCGGGTTTGGGTCTCGGATTTTTTCTTGTCTTTATTAGTCTTGTATCTTTTCCAAGATTAATGAAGTTTTTGCTTTTCAAAAAAATCAACAGTGCGCTTTTTAACCTCACACTGTAAATTAAAGATAACATTTTATAGCACACTCTTCAAATTTTTGTATTGTTTTGGTTAAAAATGAGATTTTATAGCACACTCTTCACATTTTTGTATTGTATTGATTTTTCCCCTTACGGTGTCGCTGTATTTTGTTATATCGACTTTTTTATTTGAAGGATGCTATTCAATTTCAAAAGTTAAGAAGTAAAACTAAAAAATGTGAGATAATTTTTAGGCATATGTTGGAGCATCCAGAATATACCAAAAGCGTTAAATTTTTATATTTGGTGTTTGAGAGGCTGCTACAGATGCTCTAAAGGAGAAAAAAAAAAAAAAAGAAGAAATAAGAAATAATTATGTTTCTTTGTTTTTGTTCTCATTCTTAGCGTGAGAGAAAAGAGAGTGATTTGATTTAGTGGATTTTGAGGAGAAGAACAACTCAAACCTCTGAATTTCTTTCCCTTCTTTGCATTTCTCAGTTCCTTAAATTACCAAAAAAGTAATACCCAATAAAAAAATTATTTTCTCCAATTCCAATAAGTAGCGGCTCTAGAAATTTTTAGTAGGGTAAACAAAAATGATCTTCAACTTTACTAGCTCTATTAACTAGTATGTATATAAAATTTCATATATTAGTATGTAAAAAACCAGTGGTTCAGATAGTCCCTGGAGAATTCATCCTTGTGCAGCCTAGGGATGGCATTTAGGACCGATCCGATCCGCCTCCGCCCCGGACCCGATCCGAACGGGGCGGGTATCCGTTCTAAAATTCGGATTTCGGATCGGATTCGGAGGAAAATTTTAATTTTTTCGGATTCGGGTTCGGGCTCGATTTTGTAAACATCCGCCCCGAACTCGACCCGAAATATTTAGTTATACATTTGTTTACTTGTATTGTTGTTTACTTGTCTGTAATTCTCGATTTTCTTGCATCAAACGTAGTTAAAGAAACCCATTACCCACGTACGTTGCTTTGGAAACTGGATGGGTCATACCAAAATATGATATTGAAAAGATTTAGAGTTACAAACAAATAATAGGATCTGGTGTGTGTTTTTTTTTTTTTAGGAAGCATGTGTCCAAAAAACATTCGGATTTTCGGAGCCAATCGGGTAATCCGATACCCATTAGGGGCGGGTTTGGGGATCCTAAAAATTCCCCGTCGGGGACCGGAGCGGGTTCGGAGGTACATAACCCATTCGGGGTTCGGGTCCGGGGTTAGCAAAATCCGGCCCCGATCCGACCCGTTGCCATCCCTAGTGCAGCCCTAATGAGTCCGACTAAATGAATAACTTAGACTGATTCATCGGCTCTTGGTCAAGGCAAGTAAGGTGGGAGTTGAATCACGAATGGTCGTAGTTTTAGTGGTTAAAATGGGAGGACGTTCTCAATGTGGAGAATTTAGATGAAAAATACTCTATATGTCCCAAATTGTTGGTCTTGTTCAGATTCCAATGCAAATTTTAAACTGTTCATATCTTTTAATCTATAATAATTTTTAGGAATTTTTAAAAACTTTTTTTAATAGAAGTGATTTTTTTTTTTTGTCATTCGTCATTCCTAGTTCCTAGTCTATTACATGGGGGAGAAGGAAGGGGACTCGATCTCGAGATTCAGTGTGAGGTATCCATGAGCTCTACCGCATGAGCTAGCCACCACTTGCTAATAGAAGTGATTGAGATGTATAAAATAAGATCAATATTGCATATAAAATACGTTTTTAGATTGGAAGATATGAACAATTTAAAAATTACATTAAAATCCGAACATGACCAACAAGTTGGGACAGAGGGAGTATAAGTTAAAGGCTGGAGAAAGAAATCAATTACTTGCTTTCTATTTCTGTACTGCTTTTCAATCATAGATGAACTGTGGTTAACTATAATGTAAGGGTTAGGGGGTAGAGTTAGCTACTGAGTGACTTATCGCTTATGGTGTTATTGTTGGCTCTGACATATTACACCAGATAGTGAAGGAGAAGGCAAGGAGCCATATTTCCAGACGGAGGATTAGATTAAAGAACAGATGTTGGAGGAGAGCTGGGACCTGAATCTGAATAATTAGATGACCATATTTTCCCCTTCTATTTTGCATCAGAAAAATGTAATTCATTGACAAGTATTTCATTTTATCTGTAATCAAACTATGATCATTTCGACAACACTTTATTTATTCCGCTGCTTAATAAAATAAATCGTTTTTTAAATAAATCCTTTTACATTAAATCATTTAAATAATGCTTCTGAAAATTAGCGCGTCACAAATATGAATAGTTATTGACTTTTCAAAATAATCAAAATGAAATACCTAAAATTGTAATAAACGATGTTTGTCACATGCGCGTATCACCACTCGTGGATGTCACTTTACAAGTTGTTTTTTATTCTTCGGGTTGCTATTAGATACAAAGTTGTCAATCCCGTATCGGAAAGCATACCATTTTCTCTATTGGGACAGTACATACTGTTGTACTGGTGTATCTCGGTACTATTCCGGATTAACCGTAATATATACATTATATATGTACGTGTAACAAAAAAACTTAAAGTAGATAAATAAAATTCATTTTGACACTTTGATATACCGTAACAATAATCCTATAACAAAATAACACGATTAACATATTATAGACTCTAAGTTTTGTTAAAATTCACAAAATTGAAGCCTTTTTTTAGCAAGAGAAAAAAATACATAACAATTTTTGTACCGGCCACGATTTCTGTACAAGCCTGTATCCACGAATATAGCAAGTATTTGGCAGGTACAGAACACTAAGGTACATGTATCATTTGATTGTTTGTACGGTACATACCATCTAGTACAGTGGCGACTCTTGAAAATTTGAACAGGGTGTTCAAGGATTACCTTAACTCTACTGACTCTCTTAACTTACCATATATACACAAATTTTCATATATTAATGTGAATAATGTGACCAAATAGTAAAAATATATATAAGATGTCACAATTGTTTTCGGCCAATTGTATATTTTGAGTCAGGAAAAATTGTGCATAAATACACTCGTATTTATTGTAAGAAATTGTGTGGCGAATAGGTTTGCACTAATCTTTTTGGACACATGTTCTTGTTATATAAGATATAAAGTTGATTTTTGTTTAGAGAGAAGCCTTAAATACTTTTTTCTCTCTTTATTTTTTCTAATTTTTGCCATAAATATGTGTATTTTATATATAACTAGTATATTAGATGTTTAATTGTGAATTACTTGGACTGATGGGTGATCATAAAAACTAGAGGACTAGATATTTTTTACATACAAAAAGAACAATGAATAAATTTAATGGTGACGGTCCTATATAATTTGAAGCTAAACTTTTTATTTGAATAAAGTGTTGTGATGGCGCTCACCACCACTTGTTCCCTTGGCTCCATTCTTACTTGTTGTAAAGTTGTATAGTGATCGCACTTTTTAGATAAATTTGGGGTAAAAAGTTACTCCATAGTAGATGGTTTTCACTTTCTCGAGTTCTAATTTTATTCAGCAAAGAGGGAGACCTGTAGCGTGAGTTGTCACCCACTAGGCCACTAATGTCTGCTTTTACCTTTTTCCCCTCGCAAAAAAAAACAATAAGTCTACATACCTGGAAAAAAGACCCCGAAATTACCCAACCCACATACACAAGTGTGTGTGTGGGTTGGGTAATTTCGGGATGTGTGTGTGGGTTGGATAATTTCGGGGTCTTTTTTCTGGGTATGTATCATTCCTGCATATAAAAAGTGGAAGACGTGGATAGGTGAATGAATATATATAAGGGAAAGTTATTTACCAAAAACACATATATATGTAGGGAAAAGTTTACTCAAAATTTTCTAAAATCACAAGGTATGTGTTTGGTTAGATAGTTTAGTTTAGTTTTGATGATGTCAGCAGATGTAATGAGTGGAGAGAGATAGAGAAAAAAATTGAGGGAAATGATGATGTCATTAAAACAAAAACAAAAACAAAAATTAGAACTAAACAGGAAAACGAACAAGGCCAATGAAATTGGGAAGTCGAGGCGAGGGGTACCGACCTCCACAAGTGCACGAGATTGCTTAGATATTCATAAGACAATTGACTAGTGAGGTTTAAAATTCGACTTTTATTGATAGAAAATTGGTAAATCTAAGGGTACCGACCCTCCACGTTCAGAAAATGTACCAATCACCTCGGAGATCCACAAGTGGGTCTCACACGAGTAATTTGAACCGTTCATTTATCTTAAAACAATTTTTTGAGTGACTTCAGGAGAAATTAGCTCAATCCAACATGTGGGGCCACTTAAAAAATTATTTTAAAATAAATGAACAATGAGTCACTCGTGTGAAACCCACCCGAGGCGGTCGTTTATTTTCTGGACATTTCAGTCTGGGACCCGTAAGCGAGTCCATAGAATAAGTAAAAAGTGCCCACTAATTGTAACCAAAAAGGAAAAGAAAAAGGGCCCATTAACTATGATAGATGGGGACCCAAAAATCCAAATCCAGTATAGATTTGAAGGACAGTTGACTTTGGACAACAGACAAAAAAGCTTCAATTAAGATAGGGTTAAGAGAAAATGGATGGCATAGAACCTAATATGGCACGGCCCATACTCTTTTTGTCCCCCACACATATTTCGTCTTCTTCATTGAGTTTGGCCCCCCCAAAAGAATGAGAAGGCATGGTCCTCTTGTTCTGATATTGTTTTCCAACCCTTTTTCCTTCTTTTATTGTTGGGTAAATTTCACTAACCTCATATTAGGTTTCTGAAATAAGACTACACTCCCTTATTTTTGCTAACATTATTAACAGACCCCTTGCCATTAGCTTACCGTTTCAACCTAACGGAAATTGATGATGTCACCAAATTAAGACACTTAAATGTTAAAGGAAATGCTAATAACAACCCATTGGGTTATGAATAAGGAAGAAAAAGATAAAAAGAAAGCTTAATTTTTTATGCACCTTGAACACTTTTTAGGATACATTAAAAACTGCGTTGTTTGTCCTCTTCCTCCTTTATCACAACCCAATAGGTTATTATTAGCATGTCAATATGGCACGACCCATTTTTTTTTTGGTACAACGGAAGTTCAAAATACATAAACACAAGAAACAAACAGCAACAGTGACTAGCACCGCTAGTCTCTAAACTGCCTTTACACTCAGGGCATCTTCCAACACAAGAGTGCGAATAGATTGAGGGGAGTCCTCTATAACCACCAATGGCTCCACTTGCTCAGCTCCAAGGTGTGCGAGATGATCAGCACATTGATTTGCTTCTCTTAAAACATGGTTTAGCGAAAAGCTTGTGTCAATAGGTGTTTAGCCTCCATGATCAAAGCAGACTGTGGGTGTTCTTCGTTAGGGCCTTTAGTGATTAGTTGAACAACATTCAAACAATCAAATTCAATAAAAATGTTGTTGTATCTCTTTTCGAGCATGATGGCTAAGCCACGGAATATCCCTCAAATCTTAACCTCCAAGCTAGAGGTGCAATCCAGTTTTCCGTAGTAGCCCAACAACCATTGGCCTCTATGATCACGAAAGATTCCTCCACATCGAGCTAGGTTTCGGCTCTCCATCTAGCAAACATCAGTATTTAGCTTAACCCCAACTGCACAAAGTGGAGACCACAACATAAGAACACTATTTTTATGGCCATCAGAGAGAATAGACTTGATCCCCACATATATTTCGTCTTCTTCATAGAGTTTGGCCCAAAGAATGATAAGGCATGGTCCTCTTCTTCTGATTTTTTTTTCCAACCCTTTTTCCTTCTTTTATTGCCGGGTAAATTTCACTAACCTCGTATGGGGTTTCTGAAATAAGACTACCCTCCCTTGCTTTTGCTAACATTATCAACAACCTTTGCCATTAGCTTATTGTTTCAGCCTAACGGAAATTGATGATGTCACCAAATTATGACACTTAAATGTCAAGGAAAATGCTAATAACAACCCATTCAGTTATGAATAAAAAGAAAACACAATTTCCGATGTACCTTTAACACTTTTCAAGACATTGTAACACATCGAAAATTGTGTTGTTTGTTCTCTTCCTTCTTTATTCACAACCAAATAGTTTGTTATTAGTTTTCAAATGTCAAGTTGCCCTCATCTAATACTCCTATAACAAATCTCAATTATCCCAACCTATTGCCAAAAATCCGAACACTTCTTATATGACAATTTATGACCATTCTTTTCTATATATGAACAATATACCTTTGTTCCCTCTCTCTTTGTATTTATATGTACATTTCAATATGCATATTTTTTCATATTTTTTTTCAATGTCTAGATTATCTCCCTTTATGATTATTTTTTCAATGTCTAGAGTTTTTTTTTCATATTTATTGTAATTTTATTTAAATTGTGTAACCAACTTATATTTTTAGGGTTTTTGGACATCACCATGTAAAATACAATATTGCTACAGGGAAATGAGCATGAAACCATATATTGATTGATCAAGAAATTACAAATTTCCATCTATTTTAGTCCGGGATATTATGATTTTCAAGGGATAGTAGGGTCTTACTTTATTATTGGTTATTTGTTTGTAGATTTTTTATTTATCTTGAAGAAAGAAATTAGAGAATTAAAAAAAACAAGAATGTTTTCTAGAAAAGAAGAAAAAAATTCAAAATTTGCCTACTTTGGATTGTTTTTGTCATTAGTGAAAATTTTCAAGGTTTAGATCATATATATATATATTTTTTATATTCCTCTAGTCGAGACGAATCATAATCCACAAAAAAAATTACATAAAACTAACAAGGGAAACTTTTTTAGAATAAAGACAAAAATAATTTAAAAACTATTTAAGGAAACACAAAAGATGGAGCCCCTTCATGCCTTTTTGCAAACAAAATACAAAAAAAATAAATTCACGAGCACAAACTTTCTTTGTATTTTTTTGTTTCAAAATGAAATTCGGAAAAGAATAAAAAGAAAATAATTTATTATAATCATTAAAAAAATTATAAAGCGCAAAGCTGAGTAATGCAAATTTTTTTTTGCTGCATGATTTCGGCGTTAATATGAAATTTTTTAACATGAGTCTATTTTTTTAATATCATTAATCATATAATGAAGAGATGGGTTGTGATTTCAAGCACCAAGTTTGTGCAATTTATTTCCTTTGT
This sequence comes from Vaccinium myrtillus, assembly GCA_016920895.1. Lineage (NCBI taxonomy): Eukaryota > Viridiplantae > Streptophyta > Magnoliopsida > Ericales > Ericaceae > Vaccinium > Vaccinium myrtillus. The sequence continues at coordinate 7,673 of JADGMU010000632.1, read as the reverse complement.
GATAAGGGACACTGGTACTTTTCACAAAATTGTTAACGTAATCCACGGAAAACTAACGGCAAGGGGGTCTGTTGATAATGTCCACAAAAGCGAGGGAGTGCAGCATTATTTCAGAAACCTCAGGGGAGGTATTTGTTTGTGTCGGAAACCTTAGGAGAGGTTAGTGAAATTTCCTTAACTGTTTTATCCCCTTAATTTGTTTTATGCCAAAAGGACAATCAGCATATCCAACATGTATTTTTATATATCCATACGTGTGTTGTCCAATCTCTCTCTCTCTCTCTCTCTCTCTCTCTCTCTCTCTCTCGCAAATGATTTGGATCCTTTTTATTTTGGAAAAATCGTCAAGAAAAATATTAGTCTCTTATGATACTAAAGTACCACATTGACTAAAGATGGGCTTAGCCAGATTTAATTATATAACGAGATCTTGGGCGCTCTCCTCTTATAAGCCGATTTTTAAGGGTGAGTTCTACGCAAGAGTTGGTATCAGATACAACGATTCGACAACGAGTGTATCGCGAGAAGTCTTGGATTTCTTGTGAAAAGGTTTAGAATATATGAAAGATGATTGAGAGCACCAAGCGGTTTCACAAATTATTGGAATAAATGCCCACCTTGTTGTGGTGGTTCTCCCTTCTCCAACTCGAAACAGAATTCTTATGAGACGCAAAATTTGGGTCCCGGTTGGATACACGTGGTCATACTCGACCGGCACCCAAGTTTTTCTCCTCGTAGAGACCCCTTTGCGACTTCAACGTGCGTTAGGACTAAATACAATACATTTTGTCATCTATCTGTCCCATCGGGAAATAGAAGTGGATATTGAAGTGGCATGAAAGATGGATAATGCGTCTCATCAATCCTTCTTAATTAGGCTGAGCCATTGAACTCTCTCTCAATTTTTCTTCCAACCACATCATTGCTCCACAAGATATTCTGTAATATTTCTCCTTCTAGCACGCAGTGTAAAACATAGGACACGAAATTATTGAAGGCAAGCATGAAATTAGCGATATGTTGTACTGCCGCGTGATTCTTACAAAGCAACCGGTCCGAGATTATTTTTGAGGGAGTATACCAATTATAGGACTGCTTCTTGTGAATTTTTGGACTGTGGCTCTCAAAATGACGATATTCTAGAGTTGGATCATTAGGGACCAAATTTCGTGCCAATATCTTTCTTCCTGCACTATGTTTAGGTTGGATTAGTAGCCAATATATGGGATAATTAATTGAGGTACAAGGGAATATGACATAAGATTGTGACGTACGTGTCGAGCAGAGTTTTGTAGTCTGTCAAGTTTAAAAAACAAACAAGTCAACAAGTGTTCGTGTATACGCATGAGAGGTAAACCCTAATTCCGCCTCGTAGGATTTGCGGTTTTTTTTTTTCGTCTAATTTATAAGCGTTATTAATGGGTTCTGAGATTTGTTTTCCAACATTTGATAAAAATGATGTCCGATCAAATCTTTAAAATGAATGATTCTGATCAATGTTTTGGGTCTGGAGTTGACTAAAAAAACTGAAAAACTTCCAGTTTGGAATGGAGCAAGAACCGAGTCCACAGACACAGTGATGTCGTTGACAAATGATTGGTGTGACAGATTGTTAATCCCAATACTATTTGGTTGAGTTGGGATAGGAGATGGAATGACGTGGGATTCAAAACCCAGTGTTTGTTGTCTTTAAATTGGATGGGATATCAAATCCCCACTAATTTTTTATCCCGATCCGTAGGGGATATAAAATCCCTTTGGGGGTGGGATTTGGATAAGATTTCTCCCTATTGGCCATGTGCTATAACAAAAAAATACTTTCCAATGGCTATATCCCGTTGTACACAAACACCGGATATAGATTTTCTTCATACATTTATATTCTGAGCAATATCATAAGGAATTACATAATCAAGAGATTCTATATCTCATCTTTTTATCTCCGATTAAACAAACGAGTAAATGGGTGGGTTGTGTCTTCAATTGGAATTCATAGCTGGAATATGATTCTGTCATCAATTCTTATCTTGTGCATATACCCCATCTTTTACAAAAATTCTTATCTTGTGCATATCCGCCTTTTATACTACATCTTTCAGTTTCTAAACTTCAAATTATCCAATATGCTCAAAAAACCTAACGGAAATTGATGATGTCACCAAATTAAGACACTTAAATGTCAAGGAAAATGCTAATAACTCCTCATTGGGTATATAAATAAGGAAGGAAAAGATAAAAAGAAAACACACTTTCCGATACGCCTTTAATACTTTTCAAGACACTTAAACATATCAAAAACTATGTTGTTTGTCCTCTTCCTCCTTTATTTACCTCCTTTATTCACAACCCTACAGGTTGTTATTAGTATTTTTAAAATTTCAAGTGGCCCTCATTCAATGCTCCTGTAACAAATCTCAATTATCCCAACCTATTACCAAAAATTCTTACACTTCTTTTATGACAATTTATGACCATTCTTTTCTATATATGAACAATATACCTTTGTTCCTTCTCTCTTTGTATTTATATGTACATTTCAATATGCATATTTTTTCAATTTTTTTTCAATGTCTAGATTATCTCCCTTTATCGTTTTTTTTAATGTCTATAGTACTTTTTTCATATTTATTGTAATTTTATTTAAATTTTGTAACCAACTTATATTTTTAAGGTTATGTAAAATTCAATATTGCTATAGAGAAATGAGCATGGAAGCATATATTGATTGATCAAGAAATTACAAATTTCCATCTATTTTAGTCCGGGATATTATGTTATTTGTCTCGAAGAAAGAAATTAGAGAATTAAAAAAACATGACATAAATGAATCTTTTCTAGAAAAGAAGAAAAAATTCATAAAATTTGCCTACTTTGGATTGTTTTTGTCATTAGTGAAAATTTTCAAGGTTCAGATCATAATTTTGTATTTTTTTATATTCCTCTAGTCGAGACGAATCATATTTCACAAAAAAAATTACACAAAATAACAAGGGCAATTTTTTTTAGAATAAAGACAAAAATATTATTAAAAATGATTTAAGAAAACATAAAAGATGGAGCCCGTTCATGTCTTTTTGCAAACAAAATACAAAAAAATAAATCCACGAGCACAAACTTTCTTTGTTTAGAAATGAAATTCAGAAAAGAATAAAAAGAAAAAGAATTGATTATAATAATAATAAAATTATAATGCTCAAACAAGCTGAGTAATGCATTTATTTTATTTTTTTGCTACATGATTTCGGCGTTCATGTGACTTTTTTTTAACATGAGTCTATTTTTTGTAATATCATTTATTTTTTTTTGGGCCAAAAATTTTTATAAAAAAAAAACATTTGGCAAAAACATAAGAGAATATACATGGTGGTTTATAACTGGATTCATTTCGTAAAATGAAAGAGATGAGTTGTGATTCCAAACACCAAGTTTGTGCAATTTATTTCCTTTGTGATAAGGTACTTTGGTACTTTTCACAAAAATGTTAACGCCATCAAAACTAACGGCAGGTGGTCTGTTAATAATGTAATCAAAAGTGGGGGAGGGCGGCATTGTTTCAGAAACTTCAGGGGAGATATATGTTTGTGTTGGAAACCTTAGGAGAGGTTAGTGTAATTTCCTTCTTGTTCCATCTCCTTTCTTTTATGCCAAAAGGACAATCCACCTATCCAACATGTATTTTTTATATATCCGTGCGTGTGTTGTCCAATCTCTCTTTCTCTCTCTCTCGCAAATGATTTGGTTCCTTTTTATTTTGCAAAAATCGTTAAAAAAATATTAGTGTCTCTTATGATACTAAAGTACCACATTGACTAAAGATGGGCTTAGCCTTATTTATATAAGGAAATGGCTACAATACACACCAATTAAAGGTGTATACTATATGTATCTATTGTATGGTCCAGATTGTGGCACCTCATTGGCAATCGTAACATTTTTTAGTATTTCGTAACTTTTATAAGAAAAATCGTAACTTCTTTCAAAAAATCGTAACTTTTATAGAGGTGTGTATCATACACACCCAAATAAAGGGTGTATATTGTAGCCTTTTCTTTTATATAAAGAGATCTTGGGCGCTTTCCTCATATAAGCCGATTTTTAAGGGTGAGTTCTACCCATGGGTTGGTATCAGATACAACGATTCGACAACGGGTGTATTGCGAGAAGTCTTGGATTTCTTGTGAAAAAGGTTTAGAAGATATGAAAGATGATTGAGAGCACCAAGCGGTTTCACAAATTGTTGGAATAAATGCCCACCTTGTTGTAGTGGTTCTCCCTTCTCCAACTCGAAACAGAATTCTTATGAGGAGCAAAGTTTGGATGCCGGTTCGGTACACATGGTCATACCCGACCGACACCCAAATTTTTCTCCTCGTAGAGACCCCTTTGCGACTTCAACGTGTGTCAGGACCAAATACAATACATTTTGTCATATATCTGTCCCATCGGGGAATAGAAGTGGATATTGAAGTGGCATGAAAGATGGATATTGCGTCTCATTCAATCCTTCTTAATTAAGCTGAGCCATTGAACTCTCTCTCAATTTTTCTTCCAACCACATCATTGCTCCACAAGATATTCTGTAATATTTCTCCTTCTAGCACGCAGTGTAAAACATAGGACATGAAATTAATGAAGGCAAGCATGAAATTAGCGATATGCGACAGTGTCGCGTGATTCTTACAAAGTAACCGGTCCGAGATTATTTTTGAGGGACTATACCAATGATAGGACTGCTTCTTGTGAATTTTTGGACGGTGGCTCTCAGAACGCTGGACTTCTTTGCCTAATCGTGAAAGACGATTTTCTAGAGTTGGATCATTAGGGACCAAGTTTTGTGCCGATATCTTTCTTCCTGCACTATGTTGAGGTTGAATTAGTAGCCAATATATGGGATAATTGATTGAGGTACAAGGGAATACGACATAACATTGTGAGGTACGTGTCGAGCAGAGTTTTGTAGTGTATAGAAATCTAATCTGTCAAGTTTAAAAAACAAACAAGTCAACAAAGTTCGTGCATACAGATGAGAGGTAAACCCTAATTCGGCCTCGTAGGATTTGCGTGTCTTTTTTTTGTCTAATTTATAAACGTTATTACTGGGTTTTGGGGTATGTTTCTTAACAGTTTTGATAAAAAGCCATGTAGGAGAGAAAGTTGACGAGAATGTTCCATTTTATATTTGGAATCAACTTTTTTGTAGTACTATAATGATACTCATGAAGGCTCAAACCATATTGGGCTTTCTCCTCACTTTTTTCCGAACCCTTCTACCTGCACCGACCCCGTACTGACGGCGTCGTGGACGCCGTTGTGGGTCCCAAACGATCGTTCCAAGCCGTTTCTCCTTCTCAGAATCGAATTCCGAGTGGGCCCACACGGGAATCGAGGCAATCGGACGGCTATATGAGCTCGATCCAAAATTACCCCATTTCATCCACGACGCCGTCGATACGGGGTCGGTGCACCCCGTCGGTGTAGAAGGAATTTTCGCTTTTTTCCCTGAACAAACGCAATTTGTTAGTAATATAGAAAATGATGTCCGATCAAATCTTCAAAATGAATGATTTCGATCAATCTTTAAGGTCATTGATATTCACACCCCCCAAATTGTTATCTACACTCCCTTTTTGTCTTTTAGTGAGATTTTTACACATGAAAATCTTACTAGAAGACAAAAAGGGAGTGTAGATAACAATTTGGGGGGTGTGGAAATCATTCCCCATCTTTAAAGGGTCTGGTTTTGACTATAAAAAAGTGAAAAGCTAGAGGGACAGTATGGAACGGAGCAAGAACCAAGTCTACCGACACAGTTGTGTTATTGACAAAATGATTGGTGTGACAGATTGTTGATCCCAATATTATTTGGTTTAGATGCGGTAAATCGAGAGGCACTGACGGCCATGGTACCGATGGCGTACCGACAGCGCCGGGAACCCCGTTGTGGGTCCCAAACGGTCGATCTGAGCCTTCCATTCACTCCAGAATCGAATTCCAAGGGGGTCTATCCGGGAATAACCTCAATTGGACGCTCCTAAGTGCTCGATCTAAAATCACCCATTTTCGTTCCAATTTTTTTGAACGAAATGGGGTGATTTTGGATCGAGCACTTAGGAGCGTCCGATTGAGGTGATTCCCGGGTGGACCCCCTCGGAATTCAATTCTGGTGTGAATGGACGGCTCGGATTGACCGTTTGGGACCCACAACGGGGTCCCCGGCGCCATCGGTACGCCGTCTGTACTGTTTGGTCGGTACGGCTAGCATTGTTCGTTTAGATGGATGGGAACGGCAAATCAAGGGGGAGAGATGGGTTTGTACAGACCGTGTACAAATGGGTCTCCGGGACCCACAAGTGGGTCCCGGACCCTTCTATCGGTACAAACTAAACAGTACCGACGGGGTACCGACGGCGCGGGGGACCCCATTGTGGGTCCCAAACGATCGATCTTAGCCGTCCATTCATTCCAGAATTGAATTCCAAGGGGGCCACAAGAGAATCACCTCAATCGGACGCTCCTAAGTGCTCGATCCAAAATCACCCCATTTCGTTCCAAAATTTTGGAACGAAAATGGGGTGATTTTGGATCGAGTACTTACGAGCATCCGATTGAGATGATTCCAGCGTGGACCCACTCGGAATTCAATTCTGGAATGAATGGACGGATCAGATCAACCATTGGGGACCCATAAGGTGGTCTCCGGCCTCGTCGGTACACCGTCGGTACCAGGGACGTCGGTACCCCTTGATTTATCAGTGCGTCCCACACGAACGATCCAAGCCGTTCAATCATCCTAGAATAATTTTTCGAGAGGCCTCGCGAGAAATTAGCTGCATCAGACGTGTGTAAGTGGCTGGTTCAAAAAATCTCCGTTTCATTCAAAAATCTCGAAAATTTATTCTAAGATGATTGAATGGCTCGGATCGTTCGTGTGGGACCCACCGAGATCCATCTTTACACGGTCTATACAAACCCATCTGTCCCCATAGCAAGGTTCGGGATGGGTTATGAGGTTGGGATAGGAGATGGAATGACAACAAACAATTGGACAATAATTATTTGACAACAAACAATGGGAGATGGAATGATACCGTTGTAGCACAACCAGTAGATGGAATGACATGGGACCCAAAATCCCGTATTTGTTGTCCTTAAAGTGGATGGGGTATCAAATCTCCACTAATTTTTTATCCCGATTCGTACGGGATATAAAATCCCATGGGGGTGGGATTTGGATGGGATATGGATGAGATTTCCCCTTATTGGCCATGTGCTATAAAAAAAAAAGAAGGTACTTTCCAATGGCTATATCTCGTTGAACACAAACACCGGATATAGATTTTCTTATACATTTATATCCTTAGCAATATCCCAAGAGATTCTATATCTCCTCTTTTTATCTCCGGTTAAACAAACGAGTAAATGGGTTAGTTGTGTCTTCAATTGGAATTCATTGCTGGAATATGATTCAGTCATCAATTCTTATCTTGTGCATATACCCCATCTTTTACTAAAATTCTTATCTTGTGCATATCCGCCTTTTTTACTCCATCTTTCAGTTTCTAAAGTTCAAATTATCCAATATGCTCACAAAACCTAAATTGCCCCTCCAAGATACCCATAATCTGCCAAATTCAGAAGAAAAAAAAATTAGGCATAAATGCAATATATTTTAT
>JADGMU010000631.1:0-66005 GCA_016920895.1 Vaccinium myrtillus | reverse complement strand
CCACAAGGAATTTTGTGATTTCGAATAGTCCGCATTAAATACCTCATATGCTTATGTTCCAATTATGTGTGTAGTTTGTGGACTATGAAAAAAAAAAGAACTTAGAAGTCAAGAGGAGAGGAATTAGTTGGCATTAAATGTTTTTGTGGAAAATTTTGGCAAAAGGGGACACCTCACCCCTTAAGGGATGAGATTAGTAGACTTTGGGAGACCAAGACTTTCAGAATTTTCATTTCTCTGCCTCATTTACGTAGAGAGAGAGAGAGAGAGAGAGAGAGAGAGAGAGAGAGAGAGAGAGAGAAGGAAGAAGTGAGAAGCTTGAAAATTTCTGGAGAAAGGTACGAATTGTATGCTATAGTATTTCAATTCCAAAAATTATGATATTTTAACCATAGTTGTATTTATGTGTTATATTGATCGTGTAAAATTTTCAGAATTTTTCCTGAAGTGTAGAATTTATTAAAAATGTTTTATTGAACTGCTGTCTGTGGAAACTGGTTGATGGCAGCTCTGCCATGCTTCACGAAAACGGTCATAACTTGGCCTAGAAAACTCTAATTTTCACTTTGTTTGATTTGTTAGAAACTAGACACAGAGGGCTTTCAGAATATATATAAGCCACTTAGCCCAATTATTTCTGAGATATAGCAGTTTTTGGTTTAAATTTGAAGAAAATTCTGTTTTTGTAATTTTACAGCAAGAGACTGGTCTGTTTGGCGTTGGTTTAAAAATAGCTATCGAGCTCATAAAATTCTGAATTTTTGATATGATGTTCCTATATGTGTCTAGTGTGTGTGGTAAAAATTTCGTGGAAAAATGATGTGTAGATTAATTCTGTAAATTCGGAGACCATAAGGCTGCTATGTGATTCTATGCATATTCATGCATTTCGTTTGCATTTAAGCATGGGGGGTGAACGAGAGACTTATAGATGTCTTATAAATGTCTTATAAATGATATTTTAGGTGAGGATAGCGTGAGGAGGATCACGGTTACGTCTCCAGACCGTAGAGGATAGAGATTTTAGCGAAGTTGGTCTTTTGTCAGGTGAGAATGTACAGCTTCTATAATAAATAGAAATGTTGTGTTTTCTAAGTCTTAAAGTGATTATTACTGTTCTTGTAAGCTCCTTTGATGTTTTTCGAGTTTGTGATGACTATATTTTGCTTGGTTGGATCAATGATTTTTGGTGATGGATCAAATGATTTTTGGTGGGTGAAAAGATAATTTTTATGCCTTTTGTGCCAATGTTTTAGTTTGCAAGGTTGGCAACTTGCATTCGTGGGTTGTGCCAAAAGTGAGCAGTGCAAGCTTAGTTCTTGCTTACTGTGTGGATTGCACCTACCATTGGTGATAAAGAATGGCCCTCGTCACCGCCACTATATGTGAGCCTGTGAGCGAGGTAACGGTACCGTCTTAACTCCCGGTCGTGAGGTTGACGACTCGTTGGCGCACTGGGTAAAAATTTATGTGATTTTATGTCACGCCCTCAAATTTAATAAATCGAAACATAATTAAAATCCACGTCATCCGAGTCAAACGCATTTCCTTTAAATAAAAAAAAAGAAATATCCGGTCAATAGAGCATTACAAACTCAAAATCTGACTTTCTAAGCTCGAACCCCAAAATGGTAAGTACTAATTCACATGGTTGTTTACATTTCAAAAGTAATCAACATGAAATACTCTCCCGAGTTACATCATCATTTCTCAAAAGTTTTACATGACTATGATAATCAAATATTTAAAACAATGATGCTTTATGTCATGCACGCCAAAGCCAAGCACTCCATGCCTTGTCCTTCAAGCGAAACCTGAAACAGCAAAGGGGTGAGCATACACTTCGCCCAGTAGGTGTCCCCTTTGGGTTTCAGACTCTAAAGAAAATATATGCATAAATAACATGTATCGAATAAGAGCATAAAGCAAAACCAACATTTACAAGTAGGTTTCTACACTTACCATTTGAAGTAAAAGTACTTCTCATAACACCCGAGGACACTCCCCCAATCCAAACTTCCACTAATTAACCAATGGATATCCTTCTAGCCACACAACAAACCATACATACAACTACTAGTTATAACATACCATTCATCGCGTCCCCAAACATTTCACACGTACTTACATATACATATATATATATACTCACCCATCATAAGCTAATCTAAATATTTTCGCGAGTCCACGTACCCCACCTTGCCTACACACTTCTCAACATACTCCACAAGCACCAACGTGTCTCACTAATTCCCACATACGTCTCAACGTGTCCCATACGTGTCAAGGCATACTACAAGTTCACATAGGTACCACAATACCACACCGCGTCAACGGTTTACCCACGTGCCCACTCAACACATCAATAATCAACCTATTGTATCCCATTTATATATGTGTGCGAGTGTACATATGCTTGATATACTTGGTACCATCTCGATGGTCAATTTCTTCCCACGTACCATACAACATACAACTAGTGTGTCCTCGTATTCCATAAGTACCCACGTGTCAACTAACTATTTAACAAGTGCCTTATTGGATCCTACAAACACTCTCGTGTCCCACATGTACCCTACAAGTTTCTCTCACGTATCCCACAATACCCATGAATACCTCGTGTCTCTCAAATACCCACATGTCTCTCAAACATTTCACCAATGCCCATGTATATCATAAGTATCCATTTTAATTAAACCACATGTTTATACAAAGTTCCCTATGTTAAGGGTGTCAAGCGTAAGTTGGAAAATCAAGGAAAATAACCAATCATGCAAATGTAGGCTAGGAAGGGGTATTTCGGTCATTAACAAAGTGCACGATGAAGATATATCAAGTATGGAACCAAACAAGTCAACCGGAAAGTCAAGGGATCAAGACAAACAAAAATCCATTTTTTTTCCACTTTGTACCGGTAGAGCACTTTTGTGTCTACCGGTAGAAAGAATCCAGTGAGTTTCTGTACCGGTAGAGCACTTTTGTGTCTACCGGTAGAAAGAACAATTTTTCTGCACGAAAGGTGCCCGATCAACAGCTTTTCCAAATGAGAGGGGGGTTCCAACCCAAATCAAAATAGGGGTTTTAAACATCAACTAAACATGGAATAGGAGTATATCAACTACCAATTCGTAGATTTAACAACCAATCTAGTGGAAACCAAACTCAATCAAACAAACCCATTTCAATGGAGATTTTCAAGATCTAAAACCCATTTATGGAGACAGTCAAGTTTAACTAGAAATTTGTAGGTAATCCAAAGATATAAGCAACAAATCAACAAAATACAACTAGAGAGAGTAGAAATTTGTCCCCTACCTCAAAGATCAAGCTCCCAATAAGTGAGAAGTAAAGCCCTAACCCTTGTTCTTGGATCCCAACCGAAATACACCTCCTCCGAGCAAAACCAAACGTACCCGGACTCTTAATCACGTGTTGATGATGAATATGAGGTTGAATCTTGAGTTTGAGAGACGTGGGAGGTGGATTTGTGGTGGAACTTGAAGAAATTATGGGGAGGGAGAAGAGAGAGGGGCTGCTGCCCTTTTTAGAGAGAGGGAGAGGGGTGTATTTTGCTCAAAAAAATCTGACCCACACACATATATATACACCAACACACTTGCACTTAAGCCCCTCAAGTTGCTAATGTGCTAAAAAGACACCCCAATGCATATACTCACTTCACATTGACCTCATATTGCACTTTAAAACATTTCCCACACTTCCCCAATATTATTTTCGAAAAGTTATTTAAAAACACGGGTCTTTACATTTTATGTTATGAGGAATGGGTGAGAATCTAATTATTGAAAATCCTCTTTGGGTGTGTTGTTGATATGAGTTTTTGTGAGCAGAAAAAGCTGGTTGAAATATTTATGCAGTGGTTGATTTGTGAAACTACAATCCATCTCAGGAGCTTGGACATTTCTTTTTATTATGTTGCTAATGTACATTCTCCTGTGACCTTTTTTGGTTGCAGATACCTGGATGAGCTAGTTGTCGGTCCAACTACAGTGCCAGTCAGGGGTGTATAGTGGTTGTTCTTGAACTTTTGTTAGACTTTGAATGCTATGTACATATTGGTTTGCGAGGATGGTGTGGTTGTGTTGTAGTCCAGTACTTTGGACTAGTATAAATGTCGGGGTAGTCGTGAATACTTGAGGTTGGCAGAATGATTGAGGCTATCATGAGGTTATCATGAGGTTGGCAGAACAGAATGCACAGTTGCTTGAGTTACAGGGAAGGAGGCCCCACACATCACTGGCCAAGCAATTTATCGATTTGGGTGCGAAGGAATTTTCGGGAACTATTGACCCTGCTGAGGCCGAAAATTGGTTGAAGGATGCGGTGCGTATTCTGAATAGGATGGGGGTAGCTAATGATGAGAAAGTTGATCTGGTGGCATTCATGTTCAAAGGGGAAGCCTTGCATTGGTGGGAAGCTACTAAGAGGTTACTTACTATGCCAGTGCCAGGGGTTGTACCGGTTGTACCACAGCGGATTACTTGGGCACGATTTGAAAAAGCTTTTGATGAGCAGTATTTCCCGGAGTCCTACAAATACGAGAAAGAGAATGAGTTTACTGACCTTCGACAGGGTAAGATGAGTGTGGCTGAATATGAGGCTAAGTTTACAGAATTATCAAGGTATGCAGCACAGTTAATCCCTGACGAGGCCGCACGATGCCGTAGGTTTCAAAGAGGGTTGGACTTTAAGATTAGAAAGGAACTTACTGGGCAAGGGGTGATTACTAATTACGCGGAGTTAGTAAATAGAGCAAAGATGATTGAAAAAGATGTGATAGAGGAAGAAGAAATGAAAGAGCGATTTAAAAAGCAAAAGTTCAGTGGTCAATCAGGAGGGAGTTTCGGGTCAGGTTTCACTAGGAGTGGTGGACAAAGACCTCAGAATTCTCGTGGACAGAGTTTTCATTCACTGAATCGGGGTGCAAGGTCTGGAGGAAATCAGTCGAATAGAAGCATTTCTGGTGGTAACACAAATGGGAATCGTGGGGGAAACCAAACATGTTTCAGATGTGGGGCGGTTGGTCATTTCATCAGGGATTGTCCTCAACTTGATAACAAGGTGATTTGCTATAAATGTGGGCAGCCGGGTCATATAGCAACACACTGTGGTCAACAGACAACAACGGTCGTTTCGTCAGTGGGTAGCGCGAAAAATACAGGTGTTGGGCCTTCTGGGATAGCTCAGGGGGGTAGCAGAGGATCAAATAGGAGGCCAGTAGTTAATGGGAGAGTGTTTGCTATGTCTAGACAGGATGCTCAGGCTACCCCAGAGGTGGTGGCAGGTATGCTTACTATTTTTGATAGAAATGCTCAAGTACTTATAGATCCTGGATCTACACATTCATTCATATCACCGACATTCATGATGCATGTGAGCGGAGTGTCATCAAAACCATTAGATTATGATGTGTTTATCGCTACACCGGTTGGGGAGGTGGTACGAATAGAAAAAGTATATCAAGATTGTAAGATAAAGATTGGGGAGAAGGAGTTACTAGCTAATTTAATGCCGTTATACATGGAGGATTTTGATTTGATTCTGGGGATGGATTTTCTATCTTCTTATCATGCATATATGGATTGTTATGGGAAGAAAGTACTGTTCAGGGTACCAGGGGAGGTAGAATTTTCTTTTCAGGGGGACAGGGTTAAATCTTCGGTATGTATCATTTCTGCAATTAAAGCTGTGAGGTTGTTGGAAAAGGGTTGTCAGGGTTACTTGGCACACGTTGTAAATACTGAATCAAAAGGGAACGAACTTTCAGCGATACCAGTGGTTTGTGAGTTTCCAGATGTTTTTCCTGATGAGTTGCCGGGTATTCCAGTGGATAGGGAAATTGAGTTTACAATTGAGCTCTTGCCAGGCACTTTACCAATTTCTATTCCACCTTACCGTATGGCACCTGCAGAGTTGAAAGAACTTAAAATGCAACTACAAGAATTACTTGATAAAGGTTTTATTAGGCCCAGTGTCTCACCTTTGTTGTGCACCAGTTTTATTTGTGAAAAAGAAGGATGGTACGTTGAGGTTGTGCATAGATTACAGGCAATTGAATCGGATTACAGTTAAAAATAAGTATCCGTTGCCCCGAATAGATGAATTGTTTGATCAGTTGCAAGGTGCTAAAGTTTTCTCCAAAATTGATTTGCGATCGGGATACCATCAGTTGAAAGTGAGGGAGTCTGATATTCCAAAAACTGCTTTTCGAACCAGGTACGGACATTATGAGTTTGTTGTCATGCCATTCGGTTTTTTTTTTTTTTGGGTAAAATGCCATTCGGTTTAACAAATGCCCCTGCTGCATTCATGGATTTGATGAATAGGGTGTTTAGAGCTTATTTGGATCAGTTTGTGATTGTTTTTATTGATGATATACTGATTTACTCGCGAAGTGAGGAGGAACATGTTAAGCACTTGAGGATTGCTTTGCAAGTATTGAGGGACAAGAAATTGTATGCTAAGTGGAGTAAATGTGAATTTTGGTTGGGCAGTGTGGTGTTTTTGGGGCATGTTATTTCCGGTGATGGTATTCAAGTGGATCCCAAGAAAGTTGAAGCGATGGTGAAAGTGGAGAGGCCAGGCCAACCACCGTGAAAGTTCAGTTTTACGGTTTGGCGATATTATCGCAGATTTGTGAAAGACTTTTCGCTTATAGCAAGGCCATTGACTCGGTTGACTCAGAAAAGTGTTAAGTTTGAATGGACGGATCATTGTGAGCGGAGTTTCCAGGAATTGAAATCTCGGTTGGTTAGTGCACCAATTCTTACTCTTCCTTCTGGTAATGATGGTTTTGTGATTTATAGTGATGCCTCACATCAAGGTTTGGGTTGTGTGTTGATGCAATGTGGAAAGGTAATTGCATATGGTTCCAGACAGTTAAAGCCTCATGAAAGAAATTACCCTACTCATGATTTGGAGTTGGCGGCGATAGTGTTTGCTTTAAAGTTGTGGCGGCATTACCTCTATGGTGCTACGTGTGAGATTTTCACGGATCATCAAAGTTTGAAGTATATTTTTACTCAGAGGGATCTAAATTTGAGGCAAAGGAGGTGGATGGAGTTGATCAAGGATTATGATTGCAGTATAAATTATCATCCAGGAAAAGCTAATGTGGTAGCTGATGCTCTTAGTCGTAAATCTTCAGGGACTATGGCATATCTACGGTTAGTTCGGGCTAATCTGTTTTCTGAGTTGAAATCTCTTCGAGTTAGTCTGGCAGCTAGTGCTTGTGAGTCGTTATTGGCTACTCTTACCTTGAGACCGACACTTATTGATCGTATTAGAGAGGCTCAAAATTCAGATAGTAACATGGCAAGAATGAAAGCTGATGTAAAGGCGGGAATCCGAACAGATTTTGTGGTACGGGAAAGGGATGATGCATTGTTACGTGGGAATAAATTATGTGTGCCTTACAACAATGAAGTGAGGAAGGAAATATTAGAAGAAGCTCATTGTTCTGCTTACGCCATGCACTCGGGTGGTACGAAAATGTACAGGGATTTGCGAGAGAATTATTGGTGGAGGGGTATGAAAAGGGATATAGTCAGATATGTAGAAAAATGTCTGGTTTGTCAGCAAGTTAAAGTTGAGCATCAGAGACCTGCCGGATTGCTCCAACCTCTTCCTATTCCTGAATGGAAGTGGGAACATATCACTATGGATTTTGTGACAGGATTGCCCCGTTCTCCAAAAGGACACGACGCTATCTGGGTTATTGTGGATCGATTGACAAAGTCTGCACATTTCTTGCCAGTGAAAATGACTTTTTCGATGGATAGGTATGCAAAATTATACATTGATGAGATTATTCGGCTACATGGTACTCCAGTCTCAATTGTGTCTGATAGAGATCCTCGCTTCACATCAAAATTTTGGCCGAGATTGCAAGAAGCTTTGGGAACTACTCTGAAATTTAGCACATCATTTCATCCTCAGACAGACGGGCAGTCAGAGCGAACTATACAGACTTTGGAAGATATGCTTCGAGCTTGTGTGCTTGATTTTCAAGGCAGTTGGGAAGAACACATACCTTTGATTGAGTTTGCATATAATAACAGTTTCCAGTCTACAATTGGTATGGCTCCATATGAAGCCTTGTATGGTAGAAAGTGTCGAAGTCCATTATGTTGGGAAGAAGTTGGAGAGAGAAAGTTGCTCGGGCCAGAGATTATTCAGATCACTACTGATAAGGTGAAAGTCATAAGGGAAAGATTGAAACAAGCTCAAGATAGACAGAAAAGTTATGCGGACACACGAAGGAGAGATCTAGAATTTGAAGTTGGTGATCATGTATTTCTGCGAGTATCGCCGTGGAAGGGTATTATGAGATTTGGTAAGAAAGGGAAACTAAGTCCTCGCTATATTGGGCCGTATGAAATTATCAAACGAATTGGGGCTACAACTTATGAGTTGGCACTACCACCAGAATTATCAAAGTTGCATAATGTCTTTCACGTTTCAATGTTGAGGAAATATGTAGCTGACCCTTCTCATATCTTGGTAGCACAACCTATCGAGCTTAAAGAAGACTTGAGTTATGTGGAGAAGCCAGTGAAAATCTTGGATAGAAGGGATCAGGTGTTGCGCACTAAAATCATTCCACTTGTAAAGGTTTTATGGCGTAGTCACTCGGTTGAAGAAGCTACCTGGGAAAGCGAGGTGGAAATGAGGAGTCAGTATCCACATCTGTTTGATTAAGGTAAGCAAATTTCGAGGACGAAATTTTATAAGGTGGGGAGAGTTGTGACATCTGTTCCTAACATGCATGTGCATTTTATATGATAGTGCATTTCATACATGTTTTTATTTAATAAATCATTTGATGCGTGACATGTCATGTTATTGACAGTGCATGGATAGTTTGAGTGTAGGATAGTCCGCATTAAATACCTCATATGCTTATGTTCCAATTATGTGTGTAGTTTGTGGACTAGGGAAAAAAAAAAAAAAAGAACTTAGAAGTCAAGAGGAGAGGAATTAGTTGGCATTAAATGTTTTTGTGGAAAATTTTGGCAAAAGGGGACACCTCACCCCTTAAGGGATGAGATTAGTAGACTTTGGGAGACCAATACTTTCAGAATTTTCATTTCTCTGCCTTATTTACGTAGAGAGAGAGAGAGAGAGAGAGAGAGAGAGAGAGAGAGAGAGAGAGAGAGAGGAAGAAGTGAGAAGCTTGAAAATTTCTGGAGAAAGGTACGAATTTTATTCTATAGTATTTCAAATCCAAAAATTATGATATTTTAACCATAGTTTTATTTATGTGTTATATTGATCGTGTAAAATTTTCAGAATTTTTCGTGAAGTGTAGAATTTATTAAAAATGTTTTATTGAACTGCTGTCTGTGGAAACTGGTTGATGGCAGCTCTGCCATGCTTCACGAAAACGGTCATAACTTGGCCTAGAAAACTCTAATTTTCACTTTGTTTGATTTGTTAGAAACTAGACACATAGGGCTTTCAGAATATATAAGCCACTTAGCCCAATTATTTCTGAGATATAGCAATTTTTGGTTTAAATTTGAAGAAAATTCTGTTTTTGTAATTTTACAGCAAGTGACTGGTCTGTTTGGCGTTGGTTTAAAAATAGCTATCGAGCTCATAAAATTCTGAATTTTTGATATGATGTTCCTATATGTGTCTAGTGTGTGTGGTAAAAATTTCGTGGAAAAATGATGTGTAGATTAATTCTGTAAATTCGGAGACCATAAGGCTGCTATGTGATTCTATGCATATTCATGCATTTCGTTTGCATTTAAGCATGGGGGGTGAACGAGAGACTTATAGATGTCTTATAAATGATATTTTAGGTGAGGATAGCGTGAGGAGGATCACGGTTACGTCTCCAGACCGTAGAGGATAGAGATTTTAGCGAAGTTGGTCTTTTGTCAGGTGAGAATGTACAGCTTCTATAATAAATAGAAATGTTGTGTTTTCTAAGTCTTAAAGTGATTATTACTGTTCTTGTAAGCTCCTTTGATGTTTTTCGAGTATGTGATGACTATATTCTGCTTGGTTGGATCAATGATTTTTGGTGATGGATCAAATGATTTTTGGTGGGTGAAAAGATAATTTTTATGCCTTTTGTGCCAATGTTTTAGTTTGCAAGGTTGGCAACTTGCATTCGTGGGCTGTGCCATCTGGCTGTGTGCCAGTATTATTTTAGTTTGCAAGGTTGGCAACTTGCATTCGTGGGCTGTGCCAAAAGTGAGCAGTGCAAGCTTAGTTCTTGCTTACTGTGTGGATTGCACCTACCATTGGTGATAAAGAATGGCCCTCGTCACCGCCACTATATGTGAGCCTGTGAGCGAGGTAACGGTACCGTCTTAACTCCCGGTCGTGAGGTTGACGACTCGTTGGCGCACTGGGTAAAAATTTATGTGATTTTATGTTATGAGGAATGGGTGAGAATCTAATTATTGAAAATCCTCTTTGGGTGTGTTGTTGATATGAGTTTTTGTGAGCAGAAAAAGCTGGTTGAAATATTTATGCAGTGGTTGATTTGTGAAACTACAATCCATCTCAGGAGCTTGGACATTTCTTTTTATTATGTTGCTAATGTACATTCTCCTGTGACCTTTTTTGGTTGCAGATACCTGGATGAGCTAGTTGTCGGTCCAACTACAGTGCCAGTCAGGGGTGTATAGTGGTTGTTCTTGAACTTTTGTTAGACTTTGAATGCTATGTACATATTGGTTTGCGAGGATGGTATGGTTGTGTTGTAGTCCAGTACTTTGGACTAGTATAAATGTCGGGGTAGTCGTGAATACTTAGACTGTGTGTGACTTTGGTGTTGATGTAATTATTTATGTTGTGTGCTTCTACTGCGGGTTATAGTCATTTTTATTTTATTTTATCTCTTGTGGCTGCGGGTATCCCGAGATGTGAACAGGTTTTGTCAGGTGGTCCTACCACTTTGGGCAGGTTGGGTCCTGCCGGTGTGGGGTGTGACAATTTTGGTATCAGAGCATAGGTTATAGATTCTGTAGACTTTTTAGAGTGTGGCACTTGTAGTGGACCATAGGCGGTGTCATTTTGAGTTTTGAGTCTAGGTAAAAATCTAGAATGTCGAGATCGGTTTCACGGGGGTGATAGTAGTGGGTGCATGCATACATGTTTAATCCATGCATATACACATATATTCATGTTTGTTTTTAAACAGCTTGAGAAAGATGGATGAGGGAGCATCGTCTCATGTGCCTGCATCAACTGGTGTGAGGGGACCAGGGGGACAGCAAGAGCAGGTAAATCAGCCTGATCCAAATGCCAGAATGATTGAGGCTATCATGAAGTTGGCAGAACAGAATGCACAGTTGCTTGAGTTACCGGGAAGGAGGCCCCACACATCACTGGCCAAGCAATTTATCGATTTGGGTGCTAAGGAATTTTCGGGAACTATTGACCCTGCTGAGGCCGAAAATTGGTTGAAGGATGCGGTGCGTATTCTGAATAGGATGGGGGTAGCTAATGATGAGAAAGTTGATCTGGTGGCATTGGTGGGAAGCTACTGAGAGGTTACTTACTATGCCAGTGCCAGGGGTTGTACCGGTTGTACCACAGCGGATTACTTGGGCACGGTTCGAAAAAGCTTTTGATGAGCAGAATTTCCCGGAGTCCTACAAATACGAGAAAGAGAATGAGTTTACTGACCTTCGACAGGGTAAGATGAGTGTGGCTGAATATGAGGCTAAGTTTACAGAATTATCAAGGTATGCAGCACAGTTAATCCCTGACGAGGCCGCACGATGCCGTAGGTTTCAAAGAGGGTTGGACTTTAAGATTAGAAAGGAACTTACTGGGCAAGGGGTGATTACTAATTACGCGGAGTTAGTAAATAGAGCGATAAATCACAATTTGTTCTATAATGCGAAGTTCTCGAAATCACAAAATACGGTGTGGAATAAAAGATATTGTCAATAGACAAAAAAGGGACGAATGGTATAATTGACAAAAAAAAAATGGGACGGAAGGAGAGCGGTTGGTTTTGGAATGCTTTAATTATGCTCCAACTGAATGGAAATTTAACATTTAACTCTATGTGGAGACTATTCGACTTCCCGTGAGGATAGTGTGTCTTGGAGTGAGGATAGTCGAATTTTTCGTTGGGGTAATCCTTTCGTCCCATTTTGTTTGCCAACTTTGTCTCTTTTATAGCTATTGCGTATATCATCCGACGTGGATCCCAAAATGTATGCAACATGGTTATTGTGCGATAGATCTCAATTTGTTCTATAATGCAAAGTTCTCGAAATCGCAAAAACGTTGTGGATTAAAAGATATTGTCAATAGACAAAAAAGAGATGAATGGAGTAATTAACAAACAAAATGGGACCGATGGAGCGCGACTGGTTTTGGAATGCTTTAATTATGCTCCAACTGAATGGAACTATAACATTTAACTCTATGTGGAGACTGTTCGACTTCTCGTGAGGATAGTGTGTCTTGGAGTGAGGATAGTCGAATTTTTCGTTGGGGGTAATCCTTTCGTTCCATTTTGTTTGCCCACTTTGTCCCTTTTATAGCTATTGCGTATGTCATCCAACGTGGATCCCAAAAAGTATGCAATATGGATATTGTGCGATAGATCACAATTTGTTCTATAATGCGAAGTTCTCGAAATCGCAAAAACGTTGTGGATTAAAAGATATTGTCAATAGACAAAAAAGAGACGAATGGAGTAATTAACAAACAAAATGGGACCGATGGAGCGCGGCTGGTTTTGGAATGCTTTAATTATGCTCCAACTGAATGGAAATTTAACATTTAACTCTATGTGGAGACTATTCGACTTCCCGTGAGGATAGTGTGTCTTGGAGTGAGGATAGTCGAATTTTTCGTTGGGGTAATCCTTTCGTCCCATTTTGTTTGCCCACTTTTTTTCTTTTATAGCTATTGCGTATATCATCCGACATGGATCCCAAAATGTATGCAACATGGATATTGTGCGATAGATCTCAATTTGTTCTATAATGCGAAGTTCTCGAAATCGCAAAAACGTTGTGGATTAAAAGATATTGTCAATAGACAAAAAAGAGACGAATGGAGTAATTAACAAACAAAATGGGACCGATGGAGCGACTTTGGTTTTGGAATGCTTTAATTATGCTCCAACTGAATGGAAATTTAACATTTAACTCTATGTGGAGACTATTCGACTTCACGTCAGGATAGCGTGTCTTGGAGTGAGGATAGTCGAATTTTTCGTTGGGGGTAATCCTTTCGTCCCATTTTGTTTGCCAACTTTGTCTCTTTTATAGCTATTGCGTATATTATCCAACGTGGATCGCAAAAAGAATGCAACAAGGATCTCGTTCGATAGATCTCAATTTGTTCTATAATGCGAAGTTCTCGAAATCACAATATACGTTGTGGATTAAAAGATATTGTCAATAGACAAAAAAGAGACGAATGGAGTGATTAACAAACAAAATGGGACCGAAGGAGCGCGGTTGGTTTTGGAATGCTTTAATTATGCTCCAACTGAATGGAACTTTAACATTTAACTCTATGTGGAGGCTGTTCGACTTCTCGTGAGGATAGTGTGTCTTGGAGTGACGATAGTCGAATTTTTCGATGGGAGTAATCCTTTCGTTCCATTTTTTTGCCCACTTTGTCTCTTTTATAGCTATTGCGTATGTCATCCAACGTGGATCCCAAAAAGTATGCAATATGGATATTGTGCGATAGATCACAATTTGTTCTATAATGCGAAGTTCTCGAAATCGCAAAAACGTTGTGGATTAAAAGATATTGTCAATAGACAAAAAAGAGACGAATGGAGTAATTAACAAACAAAATGGGACCGATGGAGCGCGGCTGGTTTTGGAATGCTTTAATTATGCTCCAACTGAATGGAAATTTAACATTTAACTCTATGTGGAGACTATTCGACTTCCCGTGAGGATAGTGTGTCCTGGAGTGAGGATAGTCGAATTTTTCGTTGGGGTAATCCTTTCGTCCCATTTTGTTTGCCCACTTTTTTTCTTTTATAGCTATTGCGTATATCATCCGACGTGGATCCCAAAATGTATGCAACATGGATATTGTGCGATAGATCTCAATTTGTTCTATAATGTGAAGTTCTCGAAATCGCAAAAACGTTGTGGATTAAAAGATATTGTCAATAGACAAAAAAGAGACGAATGGAGTAATTAACAAACAAAATGGGACCGATGGAGCGCGACTGGTTTTGGAATGCTTTAATTATGCTCCAACTGAATGGAAATTTAACATTTAACTCTATGTGGAGACTATTCGACTTCACGTCAGGATAGCGTGTCTTGGAGTGAGGATAGTCGAATTTTTCGTTGGGGGTAATCCTTTCGTCCCATTTTGTTTGCCAACTTTGTCTCTTTTATAGCTATTGCGTATATTATCCAACGTGGATCGCAAAAAGAATGCAACAAGGATCTCGTTCGATAGATCTCAATTTGTTCTATAATGCGAAGTTCTCGAAATCACAATATACGTTGTGGATTAAAAGATATTGTCAATAGACAAAAAAGAGACGAATGGAGTGATTAACAAACAAAATGGGACCGAAGGAGCGCGGTTGGTTTTGGAATGCTTTAATTATGCTCCAACTGAATAGAACTTTAACATTTAACTCTATGTGGAGACAGTTTGACTTCCCGTGAGGATAGTGTGTCTTTGTGTGAGGATAGTCGAATTTTTTGTTGGGGGTAATCCTTTCGTCCCATTTTGTTTGCCAACTTTGTCTCTTTTATAGCTATTGCGTATATTATCCAACGTGGATCGCAAAAAGAATGCAACATGGATCTCGTTCGATAGATCTCAATTTGTTCTATAATGCGAAGTTCTCGAAATCACAAAATACGTTGTGGATTAAAAGATATTGTCCATAGACAAAAAAGAGACGAATGGAATAATTCACAAAAAAATGGGACCGAGGGAGCGCGGCTTGTTTTGGAATGCTTTAATTATGCTCCAACTGAATGGAACTTTAACATTTAACTCTATGTGGAGACTGTTTGACTTCCCGTGAAGATAGTGTGTCTTTGTGTGAGGATAGTCGAATTTTTCGTTGGGGGTAATCCTTTCATCCCATTTTGTTTGCCAACTTTGTCTCTTTTATAGCTATTGCGTATATTATCCAACGTGGATCGCAAAAAGAATGCAACATGGATCTCGTTCGATAGATCTCAATTTGTTCTATAATGCGAAGTTCTCGAAATCACAAAATATGTTGTGGATTAAAAGATATTGTCAATAGACAAAAAGAGACGAATGGAGTAATTAACAAACAAAATGGGACCGAAGGAGCGCGGTTGGTTTTGGAATGCTTTAATTATGCTCCAACTGAATGGAACTTTAACATTTAACTTTTTGTGGAGACTGTTCGACTTCCCGTGAGGATAGTTGTGGACGGTGAGATCCACGCGGCTCCCTTTCGAAGTTCGGACGTGAAAACAAAAAAAATGAGTTGCCACCCGGGGTTTAATTTTAGAAAATGTTTGGTACCCGAGAAACCGTTTTAAAAATGATTGTTAAACCGTTTTAAAAATGATTGTTGACTCTCATGCCATTTTGGAAAAGGATTTGGTCCGCGAAAAGATTATTTTTGGATTCGGAAGCCAGGTTACGCGCGGGGAAGGTTTTATTGAAAAATGCACCCCGCTCGCCTGGGAAACTCCCGGTCTCTACTAAATAATTTGTGGGATTTTTGTAGAAAATATTTTATTAAGAACTTTGACAAATAAACAAGCAAATAAAGAAATTAATTGAAACCATAACGGGAATAAAATTTAAACAAGAGGACTAAATAGTGATAATGAGATAATGAAGGGTGGATAGTGTAATAAACAGAAGAGAATTGCAGAAGAGATCAGAGAAACAAGGTACGAACAGGGGAAAACAGGGGAAAATTTTTTGGTTTTTCATGGGAGCCGCGCGGCTCCTACGCAGGGGCCGTGCGGCCTATGCCACAAGCCGCGCGGCTTGTGTGCAACTTATTTTCCAAAAATCTTGTTTTAGGACCAGTGAGCCCAAAATCCGTTTAAAACCTGGTTTTCTTCTTCAAATCAACTCCCAATAACTTGTTTTTGTTTATAAACACATTATTGAAGTGAAACTTATTTCCGGTATGGATCGTACGGTGCGTTTATCGAGAAAAAATCGCCCGGTACGGCTCCGGAAAGCCAGTTTTTGTTTTGAAAATGATTTACCGAGTTAAAATACGGTCGTTGAAACCGTTACCAACTCGGGGATGCCCTCGGAGAACCGCGATTGAAAAATCGAAGTACGAAAACGATTTATACCTTTTGGAACTTGAAACAGAGGTCAGAAACTTCGGACTTGTCGGGTTTGAACTTGTAGGATCAGGTTTGGTATAGATTGGAGTGGTGTGGAAGATTTGGTCTAGAGAATTGAAAGGAGATGAAAACGAAACACGGAATTTCGGGGATTTTACTGGCGATTTTCGAACGAGAATTTCGCCGGAATACTTCAACGGGAATTCTTTCCGGTAGGATTTTTGATGATTTTTTAGAGGTGAAGAGAAGGGCTCCATTTATAGCCGGTTTTGGAGGAATAAAAATGATGATATTCGGCGGCCACGCGATGATGATATTCCTGAGCCAGTTCGTCAGGAATTTTGCAGAGGATAACAACACCAGCCGTGCGGCTTGCGTGGGGGAGCCGCGCGGCTTGTATGTGGGAGCCGCATGGTTTGGGAGGAAAAAGGGGAACCGTACGGCCTGTAACAGGAGCCGCACGGCTTGTGAGGCTAAGTTCCCAATTTTCTGGACAAGTTCCAGGCCAGTTTAATCGTTTTATTCGTCATCGGGCATGCACAGGTATCCAAAATTGGGGTGTCTACAGTTGCCCCTCTTTGGCGAGACTTGGTCATCATTCTGAGATGCAAGTCACGTCAAAGATATAGACGTCCCAATTTTGAACGCCCAAGTGCGAAAAGAAGAAAATGATTCAAAAACATGGTTGAGCAAAGAGCTTCCTACGTACCCTGTTTGTAGGGATCAGACCAATCGTAGTTCGGGGCTAACAAATTTTAACAAATACCACAGAGGGATTTTGAAAAACTTGGGTTGCCTTTTGGAGGCTCCAAAAAAGATTTCTGAGTAGTAAACAACGCCGTGATGGACTGTGGAAAAGTTTAAATTTGGTGCCATTTAAAATGATTTTTTTTTTTTTTTGAAAAAAATAATCGATGCCTTTGAGGACTTAAAATGTTTTTTTTTTTTTTGAAAAATTAATCGATGCCATTGAGGACTTAAAATTAATCGATGCCATTGAGGACTTAAAATGATTTTTGAAAAATTAATCGATGCCATTGAGGACTTAAATTAATCGATGCCATTGAGGACTTAAATTAATCGATGCCATTGAGGACTTAAAAATGATTTTTTTTTTTTTTTTAGAGAAAAAAAAAAATCGATGCCATTGAGGACTTAAAATGATTTTTTTTTTTTTTAAAACAAATAATCGATGCCATTGAGGACTTAAAACGATTTTTTTTTTTGAAAAAAATAATCGATGCCATTGAGGACTTAAAATGATTTTTTTTTTTTTTTAAAAAAAAAAATAATCGATGTCATTGAGGACTTAAAAATGATTTTTGAAAAATTAATCGATGCCATTGAGGACTTAAATTAATCGATGCCATTGAGGACTTAAAAATGATTTTTTTTTTTTGAAAAAAAATAATCGATGCCATTGAGGACTTAAAATGATTTTTGAAAAATTAATCGATGCCATTGAGGACTTAAATTAATCGATGCCATTGAGGACTTAAATTAATCGATGTCATTGAGGACTTAAAAATGATTTTTTTTTTTTTTAAAAAAAAATAATCGATGCCATTGAGGACTTAAAATGATTTTTAAAATATTAATCGATGCCATTGAGGACTTAAATTAATCGATGCCATTGAGGACTTAAAATGATTTTTTTTTTTTGAGAGAAAAAAAAAATCGATGCCATTGAGGACTTAAATTAATCGATGCCATTGAGGACTTAAAAATGATTTTTTTTTTTTTTTTGAAAACATTTGTCAGAGTAAATATTTTCTGGAAATTTATGAATGCCGTTGAGGGCTTTTAAACGCGGGAAATTTTTAAAATCTTGTGATTAAGGCGCGCTGGGGCCACTTTTGATAGTACAAAATAAACAGGGGGTGTAAGTGTGATTTTGGAAAAACACTTTTTGGGAAGGGACAGATCGCACGGTTCCTCTGTGGAAGCCGTGCGGTGCATAAAACGAGCCGCACGGCTCTTGTTTTTCCAAAAAAAAAAACGATTTTCTTCTTTCGGATAACCGCCATATACTCTGAGTATTGTCCCTTTACTCTAAATTTTCAGTCTGTTGTTCTCGCAGAGGGCCGATCCGATCATCTCTTTATCCTTTCTGTCGTTTTTCAAAAACTCAGAATCAAGTATTGGAAGCTCTCGGTTATGGCGAGTTCGGGCGGAGGAACAGCCCATTCCGGCGAGCAAGGGACCGATTCCGACGGCCATGGAGGGGGTTCTACTTCATCAAGTGCTTGCATACCGTCGCCGGCGAGAGAGGAAAGCCGATCGGTGGCAGACTCGACCGTGGGTGATTCGGTTTTCATTATTCTGAGTGTTCCAACTGGTATTGAGCAATATGCGGTGCCGATTGGTGATGATGGGGTTCGTGCGGCTGAGGGAAGTCGCGGAGGAGAAGGAGGAGGAGGTCGTGCGACTGGGGACGAGCGCCGTACGGCCGGCAGTGGTGATGCCGCACCAGTGGAGGGATCTGAGGTTGATCCGGTTCAACCCTACATGGGCCTAGTTGTTGGTACTCCCTTGGAGGGCAGTGGTGGTGCTGTGCGTGACCCCGAGGGCACGAGGGTTGATGGGGCGGAGTTGCATGGCGACATTGGCGGTGGTCAGAGTATTGCTGACGTCCGGGTAAGTACCACGTTTGCTCAAAGTGTTTCAATACCCATAGATTTAGACTTGAATGTTTCCATTTCTGAGATTGAGATGACTGTGGGTGGTGTGGACTGTTTGGTTGACCAGAGGGCTGTTGAGGGTGCTGTAGTTGGGGAGGTTGAGGTCCCTCAGGAGGTTATGAGTGCGGTGCTAGGTGGTGATACGCCAGTTGGCGGAGACTTGCCCCCGACTGGTGTTCCAGAGACCGTCGCTGAGCCTGGGGATGTAGAGATGGAGGATTTAGGTGCGACGGGTGATAGTGACGATGAGGGGAGAGATAGCGGGGAGTTGAGGCAGAGAGAGAGTACTCAGACGACTGAGAGAGTACAGGCTGAGGGGACGGCCCCTGTTGTACCTGTCGCCCGTGTTTTCAGGAGTTTGACTCGGGTACTTGGTACCGGTAGGGCTGTAGAGGAGAGTGCTGACACGGGGGAGCCTTCTGACCCAGTTTTGTTTCCTTCGCGGGTTGGTTCTTCACGAGCTCCAGGAGCTACCTTAGGAGATACTTTGGAGGCAGCCACTGATGAGTCTTTAGCTAGGAGTGTGCAGGACTTTCCTGAGCTGGAGAGTGTCTTGGTTGGTCAGACCCCACCGGCGATTGTCCGGGACGCCGAGAGAGAGGAGAGACAGGCAGAGGAGGCGGTCCATGTGACCATTGTTGAGGAGGTTCGTCGGGCTTTGAGGGATAGGCCACCTTTCGCCCCTGAGACTTACGTGTTTCGGCTTCACTTTATCATACCACTGAGGTGTGAGACTTACGAGCCGCAGTTACCTTTTTATCCTAAGGACCAGGTTCTTTGGGATTCAGCGACACATATGTCGAACAGGACTCTGGTACGTGTTTGAACTTGAATTTGAACTTTGTCTGTTTCTGATTTTGTTCTCTGTTTATTGCAATTCCTGTTTGCTTGTACTGATTGAGTGAGTTTGTGCTTGAAACAGGTGAACAGGGGATTGTTCGCATATGGTGGTTCTTCAGATTGCTTGGAGCAGTACGGCCTGTTACCGGTGACGGTGAGGTGGCTTGTGGACGCCTCAGGTTTTACTCCGTTTATCCGGACTTTGATGGAGACTCGGGGGAACAGGCAGCTGGTGAGGGCTTTGGTGGAGCGTTGGTGGGACACCACCAGCACTTTTCACTTTAGGTTTGGGGAGATGACGATCACTCCACTGGACTTTGCAGCGACTACAGGTTTGAGAGTTGGAGGAGATCTGATCCCTTTCGACTCGGGTTTGTACTTGGACAGAGCAGCGATCCGGCACTATTTGGGGACAGAGATGGGAGATGAGCCGATGGTGAGGTGTGACCACTTGCCAGTCCTCTGGGACCATGTGCCTGAGACTGATCTGGAGGCACATCAGATGGCCAGAGCCTACTTGTTGTATATGTTCGGACAGTCTCTGTTTCCGAACCGCCGGCACATGGTTCACTTAGGCTGGCTGCCCGCTTTGGGAGAGCTGGAGACGGCCGGGCAGTTTGACTGGGGCGGTTCTGCCTTGTGCTCACTTTACTGCTTCCTGGGTTCGGTAGTTCGTGGTGCGGCGAACACCATTGCTGGTTACTGGAGGATTCTGGAGGTAAAACATGCATATTCTTGCACTTTGCACTGTATTTGGTTGTTTCTGCTTCTGTTACTGATGAGTTTCTTTGAAAATGCAGATATGGGCCTACGAGGTGTTTGGAGTACCGGGCCCGGAGAATTCTCATCACGACGACCGAGTGCTCCCACGTGCGATGAGGTGGGGAAAAGCATCCCTCGGAAAGCAAGCGGAGAACAAGGATTTGAGGTTCTGTCGCCTCTTCTTTGACCGGTCTATGGGTGAGACGGTATGACATCACAAACCTTCTGAGATTTTAATTCAAACTCTTCCGTTGGTTTTCCAAGAATAATCCAAAGTGGTTTGCAGGTGCGCTGGGGCGTGTGGGACAGGCTGGATCGTCCTTACTTGGCCAGGAGCCGGACAGTGACACGGGGGCGTATACTGCTGGAGTCCCCTTTCGGCTGGCAGTGGTACTTAGGAGACAGAGTGGCGCGCCAGTCCTGGGGGTTGGGCCACTTTAGAGTACCAGCTTCGCTTCCACCGCGTGTTCTGCGTACGCAGGAGTACACTCTGGCTGAGATAGAGACGTACACTGTGTTGGACACGTCTTGGACCTTTCACCCTTCTGTGGCCTACGACCACTACGTGACGACTGCGCTTGCCTATGACTTGCGCATGGAGGCTCGGTTGGCTGGGCCTATTCCGGTGGCGGACGCTGCTTTACCTGCGGCGAGGAGAGAGATAGAGGTGATGACAGCTGGTGGGGTTATGGGAGTGATAGATGTTCCCCGGGTGACTGATCCGGTGGTTTTAGCAGCGAGAGAGGTAACCTGAAATGACAAAAGTAGCAATAGTTAGTTTCATTTCGAATATAGATTTCCTGCTTAGTTACCTGCTAATGCTTTTATTTCTCTTTCTTGCATTTTCTTGTTGAGTGGGTCACGTCCCAGGTTGAGCTGGTACGTGATTTGGAGGCCTTGGTTCGTCGCCTTATGATAGGCAATATACCGGAGGTGCGACCTAGAGCAGAGCCCGGCATTGTCCCCCAGGCTGGTGATGACGATGGTGGTGACGGCGGAGATGACGGAGTTGGTGGTGGTCGTAGAGGCGGTGGTGCCCGTCGAGGTGGGCGTGGCTCCGGAGGTAGAGCGTGGAGGTGAGCGCGGAGGCGAGCGTAGAGGTGGCGGAGCAGGAGTTGGTAGCCGTGGGGCCAGCAGTAGTCGTGGCGTTGGTGGTGGGTCTGAGAGTCGCCGTAGGCCGCGACGTGACCGTTCTGCAGGCAGTGAGACAGATCAGTCGGGACGACGCCAGAGGCCGAGGCGGGGTAGTTCTGCTGGTAATGAGGCAGATCCGGTATGCTTCGTGCTGTAGCTTTCTGAGATTTTGAATGCTTGAACTTTTTGTTAATAAATTTCCTCATTGTGCAGGATGTACTTCCTTCTCCATCACGCCGTGCCAGGCCTCTGATGAAGAATGCCGGCGGTGGCCCAGTGCATGTTCAGCCTTCAGCCCCAGTCTCTGACAGAGTTTTGCGGAGTAGCCGCTCTCCGAGGGGGGATCCGAGAGGTGGCGTTTGCGAGTGAGAGACTCGGAGGGCAGCAGTGACCATGATGAGGACCAGACCGAGAGTGACCACCCGAGTTCTTCTGAGGAGTAGCAGTACCTGATAGTTAGCTTTTATTTTAGGACGAGCCTGCGTGCTCGATTTTTGGTTCGAGCGCCTGTTTGCCCTTTTCTTTTGTTCGTGGATGCGGCCTGTGCGCCGAACTAGCTTTAGATGTTTGGCCTGTTTGCCCGGGATGGATGTACTTTTACTTTTCACGATGCATATGTTACTTTTGTACATGTTGTCCTTTACACTGTCATTTTCTGAGTTTAAAGTTCGAATTTGATGCACAACTGTTTTGAGGACGACTGAAATTGACAAAACATGACAAACGCCTCTGGGGTCATGAGAATGTGTGACTGTGGAGTGAAAATACAAACTGACTCGACAAACTTGAATTTTGTATGTGAAACGAAAAACTGAGTGATACAGGACCTGACATGCTCAAATTTTGCAATTTGCATGATAAACGCCGAATGACACTTCCAACAAGTCATAAATACACCGGGCAACTTGTTTGAACCAATGGATTGAATAAAATGTTGCTTGAACAAATTTCGTCTTGTTGACGCCTTGTTTTTGCAAATTTCATGCCTCGAGATGCCAAAACTCCAAATTTTTGCCAAATCCACCAAATGAAACCTCCAGCAAGTCATAAACACATTCTGTAACTTGCTTGAGCCGATGAAACATAGAGAATGCAACTTGAACGGATTTTGTCTCGCCGATATGCCCCATTTTCGCAAATTTTATGCCCCGGAATGTCCGAATTTCAAAGTTTCGGTCAATTTCTCCAAGCAACCTTGCTTTGATGTTGTATACACGTATCGTGACTGGTGAGGGTCATTGGTGCTTTAGGAATAGAAACGACAGGCGTCCCGTTTGCCCATTTTGCCGGTCTTGCCGTATCTGAGATTTCGGAATATCCGGCTATCCAAACTTGACAAAAACTTTCGAATGATTGTTCCAATAACCTTAAACCATCCATTATGACTTGAATGTGCAAGAAAAGTGCCAAAAATATGCCCAAAATGGTCCGGGGGGGCTAATCTGGAATTTGTTCTTGAAAAATTCAAAGGAGGCCGCGCGGCTCCTTGATACAAACCGTGCGGCTTGTGTACATGAACCGCGCGGTTTATGTGTGCAACTGTCACAGTTTTGGCCCCTGCTTTCTGACTTCTGGATCTCCGCTTGGCTTTTTGCTTGTTCCTGAGCATATTTCAGCCTTGATAGGCCTAGGGAAGGCCTATTTTGCAGTTCTTCATTAATGCTATGCAATCCTCACATCGTTCAATGATGGCACGCATCCCGAGGCGATTCTTTCTTTTTACAAAGGGCTGGCCTTTGTTGCATGCTCCTTGTACGCACAACTTCAAGCATCTTTCTCAGTACTAAAATACTTCCTTGTTTTCATACTTTTCTCATGGCAATTAGCATTTCAGCCTTAATTCGACCATGGCTTGACGAGCTTGACGGCATGGGTTGGTTAAACTTCCGGGATCACAGGCTTCATTCTTTGCGCTATGTTCGGGATGTAATGATTCGTCCGGAATTGTTACATGCAGCCGTTCGATTTTGGGATCCCGAAGTTCATGTGTTTCACTTCGGTTTTCTCGAATTATGCCCGACGGTAGAGGAATTTCATGCGTACCTTGGTGGTTTTGACTTAGAAATCCCCGTGGTTCCTGTCTACGGGATAGGCTATGTTGAAATCTTGTCCCGAAAGCTTGGTTTGAGCAATAATGCTGCGAGGTCCATGATGAACGGAGGTGTGCTAAACATCCCACGTCTTATCAGCCAGTTTTGTCTCGAGGGTTTTGCACTGTGCCTTAGCATTCTTGCGGTATTTTTGTTTGTTCGAACAGACGGTCAAGCCAACTCTGCACTTGTTGGGGTGGCTATGCAAATTGAAGAACGCAAGGACGTGGCTCCCATGGTTCTTGCTGAGACTTTGATTGGTTTAGACAGAGTTTGTGCCGGCCAGACGAACGTCTTTGAAGGAAGTGCTTTGCTCCTACAGGTAGGCTTCTCACTCAGCTCTCCTTTTTCTGGTTTGTCTCTCGTTCTCATTTTACCTCAACTCTCGATTTTAGGCTTTCTATGGTTGCTGACTTGTTTTCTCTCCTTTGTAGACTTGGATTTGTGATAAGGCGAATCTGTTGGCGGCAGTGCCGAGAAATAGTATTCACGAAACACAGGGCTTTGTTCAAAGGGATTTTCAGGAGTTTCATGGGAATGTCCAAGGTTGGGTTCAGGTGTTTTCCCGGCTTACTGAGGAGATGATTTCTTGGCGTTTGTCTTGGCTTGACCGTCCGACCATGGCTTTGAGCAATATGGGACGCCGGCGAATGGTTCTGGTTGGTCTGACTGGTTGGACCTTTTACATTCCCTACCGCATTCTCCGCCAACTTGGCGTCCGTCAGGTAGTTCCGTCGGCTCACCCCGAAAACTTCATCATACCAAACTTCAATCATGCAACTGTTCAAGCTTATCAAAGCACTTGGAGAGAGCGAGTGACCATTCCAAGAGATTACTATCCCACCGTTCTGCTTACGAGGCGATACATAAAATGGCTGCTGGAAGACATTGAAGAAAGGAAAAATGGGCACCAAGACTGACTTTGACTCAATCTTAATGTACCTGAAATAAATTGTGGACCCGCAGGGGCCAATGTTTGTGTTGTTTATGAAAGCTTCATGCTCAGCCTTGTAACCGAAAAAGTTAATAAACTGAATTATGGGAGTTTCTCTGCTTTGATTCACAATGACTGCGCGTTCAAATGATAGCTTTGGATCAACTCAAGAGATTTTTTTTTTGAAAAGTTGTGACCGGTCCTCATGGCGAGGATGCCTACGTATCCTTAAAAAGGAATCAGGTCATGACGTAGTTCAGGCGAACAAATTTGGCTAGGGTTCACTCGTGTATTAACACTCTCCTTTTAACGCTCTTAGTTTTGCCTAGTACCGCCCTTTCGGGTTTTCGGCCTAGCGAGCTTTTTTGAATGTTTCTGCCTTAACTTTTTGCCTAGACCGCCCAGTGTGGGTTTTCGATCTAGCTGGCTTGCTCTAAATTTTGCCTGGCACTGCCCGCCCTTGCGGTTTTCGGTCCAGCGAGCTTCTCTCAGGGATAATATCTCTTGAGCTGATCCATGTTGACCAAAGTGGAGAATTCGTTGCCGTCAAGGTCGATAAGCTGAGTTGCGCCTCCGGATAGAATTTTCTTAATGATGTATGGCCCTGCCCATTTTGGCCGGAATTTCCCTCGAGGGTCGAAAACCGGAGCTCGGATCTCCTTTAAAACCATGTCACCTTCTCGCAAATCCCTGGATTTCACCTTTTTATTGAACGCTCGTGCGATTCGACGCTGATATCCCTGAACGTGATACAAAGACTTAAGTCGCCTTTCATCAAATAGCATAAGTTCTTCAAACCTTGCGTTTTGCCACTCCGTTTCACTGACCTCGGATTCGACTATGACCCTTAGGGAGGGTATTTCAAGCTCAATAGGGAGGACGGCCTCCATGCCATATACCAAAGAGTATGGCGTTGCCCCTGTCGGAGTACGAATAGATGTCCTGTATCCCCACAATGCTAATGGCAGTTGCTCGTGCCAATCTCTCGTAGACTGAGTAGTCTTTTCCAGTATTGTCTTGAGAGTTTTATTTGCCGCTTCCACAGCTCCATTGGTTTGTGGCCGATAAACAGTTGACTTGTGAACCTGAATTCCGAAATCTTCAAGAGTTTCTGCGGCTCTTCCTTTGAAATGAACCCCGTTGTCTGACACAAAAGCCTGAGGGACACCATATCGATAGATGATGTTCTGCTTGATGAAGTGGGAGACTTGAACTGCTGTCAAAGTTGCATACGAAGAGGCTTCGACCCATTTGGTAAAGTAATCGATCGCGACCAAGATGAATTTGTGCCCGTTATACGCGGCCGGTGTAATTCTGCCAATGACATCAATGCCCCAGGTGGAGAAAGGCCAAGGTGAAGTCATGGAGTGCAACTCTGACGGTGGTACACGCATGAGGTTGGCGTGAATCTGGTACTTGTGGCACTGCCTCACGTATCGAACGCATTCAGTTTCCATGGTTGACCAGTAGTATCCTTGACGGAGAATCTTCTTTGCGAGCATTATCCCATTCATGTGAGGACCGCAGACTCCTTCATGAATTTCTTCCATGATCATGGTGGCTTCCGCGCCATGTACACATAATTTATGCACTCCACAATGTGATCGTCGATATAACTTCCCTCCACAGATGACATATTGAGAGGCTAACCTCCGAAGAGCGGTCTGATCCTTTTTATCCGTTTCTGCCGGATACTCTTCTTTCTCGATAAAGTTCCAAATGTCATGATACCATGGTAGACCGTCATTTGGTTCATCAACCACCATGACATACTCAAAGACAGGCCTGTCCCTTTTCTCAATTGTGATTGGCCTCAGCTTTACTCCATTTGGTATCTCCACCATTGAGGCTAGAGTAGCTAGAGCATCTGCAAATCGATTCTTCAACCTTGGTACATGAGTGAAAGTGACCTTTTGAAATCGCGGAATCAGATCCTCGAGGTCTTCATGATAAGGCTTGAGTTTGTCTTCTTTCACCCTCCAATCCCCATTGGCTTGAGACACAACCAAATTAGAATCACCGACTACCTCCAGTCTTTTGACTCCAATTTCTAAGGCAGCTTCCATCCCGACAATGCATGCCTCGTATTCTGCTTGATTGTTAGTGACTTCGAAGTTTAGTTTGAATGCAAGTGGAATATGCGACCCTTCCTGTGAGATTAGCAGTACTCCGATCCCGAACCCCTTTTGATTAGCGGCGCCATCAAAATACAACATCCAGACATCGTTTTCTATCGTCATTACACTTTCATCTGGGAATTCGAACTCTACATCCTCAGGACCTTCCACGGGACGGTTTGCTAGAAATTCTGCCATAGCTCTTCCTTTTACAGACTTCCGAGTGACATACTTAATGTTGAATTCAGCCAACATGAGCAACCATCGTGCCAGTTTTCCAGTGAGTGCTGGTTTCTCGAACAGGTATTTAAGGGGATCCATCCGGGAGATCAAATTCACAGAATAAGCTAGCATGTAGTGTCTAAGCTTTTTGGAAGCCCAAACTAGTGCCCAACAAACTTTTTCTAGTGAAGTGTAGCGCTCCTCGCATCCCATCATTTTCTTGCTGATGTAGTATACGGCTTTCTCACTCCCCCTTTCTCCTTCTTGTGCCAGCATACATCCCATGGCTGATGAAGTGACGGATAAGTACAAAATGAGAGGCTGTCCTGGAATGGGCGGCATCAATACTGGAGGGTTCTGAAGGTACTTCTTGATGGCGTCAAAAGCTTTCTGGCATTTATTATCCCATTTGAACGGTACATCCTTTTTTAACAAATGAAACATCGGCTCGCAAGTTGAGGTTAACTTGGCGATGAATCTGCTGATAAATTGGATTTTTCCTAGGAAACTACGTATTTCCTTCTCTGTTCGAGGCGGTTCCATTTCCAGGATGGCTTTGATTTTTGACGGGTCTATCTCGATTCCTCGTGTGGTGATCATGAACCCGAGCATTTTCCCAGCGGTAACTCCGAATGTACATTTCTCGGGATTGAGACGTAGTCTGTATTTGCGGATCCTTTCGAAAAACTTCCGGAGGTTAGGTAGATGCTCTTCCCTTTCCTTGGCTTTGACGATCATGTCATCCACGTATACCTCGACTTCCTTGTGAATCATGTCGTGTAACAAGGTTGTGGCTGCTCTTTGATAAGTAGCCCCTGCATTTTTCAAACCAAACGGCATGACCCTGTAACAATAAGTGCCCCATTCTGTGGTGAAGGTGGTTTTCTCACGATCTTCTGGAGCCATGAGAATCTGATTGTAACCTGAAAATCCATCCATGAAAGACAGTAGTGCATGCCCCGCAGTGTTATTCACCAAAACGTCGATGTGCGGCAAAGGGAAGTCATCTTTTGGACTGGCCTTGTTCAAGTCCCTGAAATCCACACAGACCCTTATCTTCCCATTCTTTTTAGGGACGGGAACAATATTCGCAATCCACTGGGGGTACTCTGTTACCATGAGAAACCTGCATCTATCTGCCGCAGAATCTCTTTCTTGATTTCCAACACCCAATCTGGCCTCATCTTTCTTAGCTTCTTGCTTGACAGGCTTTGCATCAGGGTACAATGGGATTCGATGCTCCACTATCTCAGGATCGATACCAGGCATATCTGCGTGTGACCATGCAAAAACATCCTCAAATTCTTTCAGGGAGATCTGAGTGGGCTTTGAATTCCTCTGGTGATAATCCGGAGCCGATTTGAACCATACGCGGATTACTCTCATTTTTCAAGTTTATCGAAATTATTTCTTCTTTTATAAGCTGAGCATGCCTTTCGTTTTCCCTTTCGATTAGGGATCGGAGTTCTTTTGGAATCTCTTCCTCAAACTCAATCTCTTCATCGTCGGGGTCAACACAATTTATTTCAGATACAGCAAGGTAAGCAAAGTCGATTTCATTTATTGCAAAGAAGGGGGGCCCAGGGGCATGATACATGAGTGTGGACTCAAACTCAAAAGAAAAGTGATGACGCGGAATGATGACAGACTCATGTTCCGATTCAATGCTGGACTCAGACTCAGTGCCGGACTCAGACTCAAACTCAGAATAAATGCCAGTGTAAATGACCTTAGGTACAAATGTGCAATTTTTATAAGTTCCACAGGCATCAATGATGAGCGAAGTGACATCCTCCAGAGCTTCCTGACCCAGCATCATTAGCTCCACATCCTCAGCAGGCTTTGAACTGATAAGCGTCGCAGCAGGCCCGTCCTCTCTCATACCTAGTGGACTTTCTTCCCCGAATAGCGATAAAAGATTCCCTGAGTTAAGAACCTTGAACCAGTCAACTTGGAGCATCCTGGCCGGCTGCTCCCATTTTTCTGTTTCATCATCACTGTCCCAAGTGTCGTTGGCAAAGATCTCAAACCCGGGCAATTTGGCTTTTGTGTCCATGTCCCAGAATGGTTCCGGGTCCCCTTGATAGATAGCTTCCGGAGCTTTCATGAAATGGATGGGTCCCTTTTTGGCATCGGCTTGTGCTTTCCCACCATGATCAGGTTTGTAACCTAGACCAAAACGGTGGTTGTTCGTCAGAAACTTAGGGAACTCTGCTACCCCTTGATTGTTGCGACCAAGCCCCAGACCGGGCAAATATTCCATTTTCAGCATCATGTCTAGGGCCGTTGATTTTATCGAAAAATCATCGTCCATTTTGATAGTAAACACTCCGTCAGAAGTATCAAAAGAAAATCCTCCTAGAGCGATGTCTTCTTCTCCGTGAGCAATCTCAAGCAAGGGAGCATTGTCAGGGATATGCGGGCGAATTCCAGAATCCCCATAAATGGTTAAAGTTCCTATGGCCAGTCCTAGCTGAACTTTCTGATGCAGGGAGGAAGGCACAACCATAATGTCTGATCGGTGGAGCCACGGCCTGCCCAACAACAGGTTGAATGATGAGGGAATGTCAAGCACATGAAACTCAACACGAGTCTCGAAATCTTCGATCATTATTTCCATTTGAACAGTACCAACCACATCTCGGCGAGTATTGTCGTAAGCGCGTACTCCAAGGTTTGACGGCTGGAAATCCTTGTTCTTAAAACCCAAACAATAAGTTGTACGCAGAGGACAGACATTCAAGGCAGATCCATTATCCAATAACACAACCAGGACCCATTTTTCCATACATTTCAGAGTAATGTGCAATGGCTTGTTGTGACCGGCTCCTTCTGGTGGCAGATCCTTTTCAGTGAAGACTACAACATGCTTCGCGCGGGTTGGCGTAAGCAAAGCTACCATTGTTTCGGGAGGAGTATCTGGTGGTACTTCCATGTTTGACAGAACTTTGATTAGCTTCTGACGATGTTCTCGAGATGAAGAAAGTAACCCCCAAATAGACACTGAGGCCGGGGTTCGTTCGAGCTGTTTTTGAATTGGATCACTTGTTACCGGGGGATTCTTCAGGAGTGGCCTAGTAGCTGGATTTTGTTGGATGATATTTTCTGGATGGCTAGTGACTGTGTCTTCGAGGATAGGATCATCCCAAACGAAATCTTCCGTTGCGGCATGGTTGGAAGGATTCCTTCCTTGAAGATGGGCCGGTTGGTAGATTCGACCACTTCTGGTTATTTTGTTGATGGTTTCTTCCCATAACTCCTGATTTTCCCCCTAGAAGTTCATGTATTCTTCATTGACCTTCCGTTTACCAGCCCTGATAGCTTCCCTTTTCTGCATTGCTTCTTGATCCTCGGCCCAAAAATTCATCAGATCGTTTCTGGTCCTTTGCTCCCCAATTTCTACTGCTTTCATTTTCGTCTCGAGGCTGTCTTCTTCAGAGTCTTGCCAAAAGGAGGGGTCCAGCATGGCCTTGTTGACGGTCCATACTTCATCATTGCTTACTCGGATGTCGACAACTGCTTCTTCATCCCAGATGGTAGCCATAGGGTCGTTGACTAGTACCGACACATTGGATGACGGTGGGACTGGCGTCAATGGCTGAGGTAAAGACCCGTCACTGATATATGCTTGTGGGAACCAATCTTGGTTTCCGAAGGCGGCTTCTATAATGGAATGGCCTTCTCCCCTGAAGCGTGCAAGTGGTGAGATACTGTCCGCTGGATGTCCGTCCGGAGTCAACATTTCTCCTAGGGGATTTGCATTCCTTTCTTCTTCGTCCTGTTCGGAAACATCAATTCGACAGACATGGGAACTTTTTGGTAAATGAACAGTGGGTTTCTCCAGGAATTCGGGGATGATGAATTGGTTTGGGTCCCTAGAGATTAGCAAAGAACCAAACAATGCTTGTCGGGATTCCTCCCAATCTTGGTCGTTCATGGACCATTCCTCTTCTTCCACAATGTCACTCCATCTTGGACTTTGTGTTGGACTGACATACTCAAGGTTTTCTGGCGGGGAGACAACAGGTTTTGGTTATGTGGTTGTGATGATATAGAGGCTGGGGTCAAATTTAGTGGAGGTAAGGTCTTTTGTAGTAGAGATGAAGGATATTTGGCCGGCTTGGGTGTTTTGCTTGTGGTTTGGTAGAGGATTGGAAATGGTATTGGGTTTTTGATCAGGGAGAGGAAGGGTTCCATTGTCTACAAGGTCTTGGACCTTATGCTTGAGACGGATGCAGTTATTGGTATGATGGTCGGGCATTTGGTGGTAAGCACAGTAGGTGTTTGGGTTGTGATTAGGAGGAAGCTCTTTGGGTGGCTCTCGAGGTTCGAGTGGTTGGATGAGGCTCTTGTCCAATAATTTCTTGTATACTGTGACAAGGGGGAATGGGAGGGGGTGAAATTCTCTTTTTGATGGAGGAGCTGTTTGCTGGAATCGTGACTGGGTAACGATCTGGTTAACAGGTTCGGTTTTGACTGGCCTGGGATTGGAGGAGCTGGCTTGGTTTTGATTGTAGCTGCTGGGTCCGAACAAGGTGTTGTTGTTGCCAGAGTAAACTCATCTTGGTTTAGGGACAGATTCGCCTTTCTCAAATATACCGCTTCGGAGGGCATCTTCGACTGCCAGACCGGCTTCATAGTAAGTCTTGAAGTCAGCAGTGGTCTGAAAGACTACCAAGTGCTTGGTGAAATCTGGTTCTAGATTCCTTGTGATGATCCTCATCTGTTCCTTTTCTGAAGGCCGTTCCATCATCTGAGAGGCTTTCCCCCTCCATCTCTTAACAAAGTCAGCGAAGGACTCATTCTTTCCTATCTTGGTTGACTCCAATTCCCGGATAGTCATTTCAAGTTGAATGTTGTAATTGTATTGGGCGACAAATGCTGCCCCAATATCTTCCCATGTCCTTTTCTTGGAGATATCCAAATTTAGAAACCAGCGGAGTGCAGGCCCAGTCAGAGTTTGCTGGAACATCTGGCCCATTGCATCCTTCCCAACGTCATACATGGATAGAGTACCCACATATGTTTGTAGATGAGCTTTCGGGTCACCACTGCCATCAAACTTGTCCCAGTCCATTGGTTTAAACTTGTCGGGGAGCTTTGCATCGGGGAAAAGGCACAACTTTTCCATATCGATTCCTGTAGCTGCTATTTTCTCCTGTTTCTGAACAGACTCCTCAAGTTTAGAGAGCTTGGCCAATACTGATTCCATGTTCTGGCTACTTGATGCTCCTGCTGGCGGTGGGAGTTGAGAAGTTAATTTCTGGATCATGAGCATCATCTGGGCCATCTGTTTGGCGTTGTTGGTTTTCTGTTCCTCTAAAGCATCCTTGAGCAGCTGAATTTCATCTGTTTCTTCTGCCATGGCTAAACCCCTGGTTGATTGTTCTGTTCTTGACTCAGTTCGAACTAATCGCTGTTCGGGAATTCGAGTCCAACCCGGTATGAAGTTTTTCTTCTTCTTGCTGTAGGGGGTGTAATTCCACGTTAGCCTGTATCACGTGCAGGCTTGGCTCGACCCTAAATCTGCAAGACAAAGAATAAGTTAGAGCACCCTTGCCTCTATTGGCAAAGGCCCTCCGATGCTTAAGTTAGTACTGGATTACTAATCAAGCCAAGAACATAATGCGTATAACTGGGTGTTACAGCGTACCTTTTGTCATGGTTATCGCCTTGTATTTATAGGTGTA
The DNA here is from genome assembly GCA_016920895.1 of Vaccinium myrtillus. NCBI lineage: Eukaryota > Viridiplantae > Streptophyta > Magnoliopsida > Ericales > Ericaceae > Vaccinium > Vaccinium myrtillus. The sequence goes on along the minus strand of JADGMU010000631.1, from coordinate 33,243 downwards.
GATGTTCATCAATTTGGGCATCTCGTGCCCCCTGTTTCCTATTCTCTTTAGGAATCCTTCTCCTAACTGGACTTTCCTATTAAGAGATAACTTCCATATCCTGCTAGATCTCGTCTAGCAGAGGTCTTTCTTTCCATATAGGATTCTTTCCTATATGGGGCATACTCCTAATCTCGTTAGGACTTCCAACGTTAATCCCCCATCTCACGGGATTGCTCCTTATCTCATAAGGAACCGCCTTAGATGATTCTGGAATGTCTCACCGCCCTATACGTGGCGGTGCCGTGCTTCCACGTAGCTCGGACTAACTCGTACATAGCTCAACTCATCACGCCGAGCCGAGCTATGTATTCCAGAATGTTGTTCAAGCTATACACGTAGCCCGTATAGCTCGGCCATACCAGGGGCACCCCCTATATCTTACGCCGAGCTAGTGCATCCTGATATATTAACTTACTTTAGTTATCATGACCTTATTCATGGTCTAACCCATTTCGGCACGGGGCTCACAGACTCCCTATGTGGTGCCGAGCTATTCACCCTCTCGTGGTGAACTGCCCTAGGCACGTGTTATGCCTAATAGTGGGGTAATCAGATTTTACCCACTCCAATTGCTCCCCAGCTCTGTCATTGCTGTCATTCATCGGTGCGCGAAGAGAGCTCCAACATCTTGATCGTTTCCGCACGCCTCCTCCACGTGGGGTGTAGGGCCATCTCCGCATTAAATGCGAAGTGACCCGTTGGTCACCGATAAGCCCAAAGGACGATTTGGGGTGATGCTTCTCATACGTCACACCTACTTTATGGGGTTTTGGGCGGGATAATGATTATACTTCCCCTAAAACCCTTCCCCTTCTCTCATTTCTCATTTTACCAGAAGAAAGAACGAGCCAGAGAGAGAAGAGAGAATTTCGTTCGTCATCAACGACGCTCAAGCTTTCTGCAACAGGAGTCCCTCTTTCTCCAGCCTTCGTCGGAGAACGTCCGCCATTACCGTCGGAGTGAGTCATCCTTAGGTCCATCTCTTCACGTAAGTGACCTCTCCGTTCCCGTTCTTTCCGATTTCTCTCATTTTTCTGTCTCCCTTCATCTTCCATTTCTTCCCGGGTTTCAACGGTGAAACCCTTATCTTAGAAAAAATGGGTAGACATAGAGCCCTTCTTAGTACCCCCGTGAAAAGAGCAGAATTCCGTCGAGATTACAACATCCCCGCCGATGTTCAATTCCGTTTAGACAATCGCGACGATATGAGGGAACACGGTCAAAATGCAAACAGAATTCATATCCCCTTGATCTTTATTGTTGAGGGCGGCCTTAGGTTTCCTCTACATCCCTTTTTCCGTGAGGTCTGCTTTAGGTGCCAACTAAACCCTATGCAGCTATGCCCCAATTTCGTTAGGGTAGTCATGGGCACTCTTGCCCTAAACAGGCTGCTCGGCCTGAACCTCGACTGGTGGGATTTACACTACCTATACAGTGTAGTTCCTACAGCCGAGAAAAACTACTATTTCAAAGCCAGGGACCCCAAGCAGAAGCTCATCACTGATCTACCAAACTCCTCAAAGGGAGAGGCAGATGACTATCTCGTAGTCACTGGTAACTGGCAGCCTAGGGACGCCGAGGGGAGGATCATTGGCCCTGCCTGCCCTACTACTACTGGCGGACTTCGTTAGTATTCTCGTTCCCGAGCTGGTTTATTCTTTTTATATCTCCTTAAACTGTAGCTGACCACCTCTATATTGTGTTGTTTTACAGCGGATAATCTTAACCACGGGGGCCGCTTGATCCACGGCAAACTTCACCGTGAGGATATTGCCAAGGCCCTTTGGTTCGACGGCTTCAAACCAACCCCTGTAGGGCTCGGCCGTTCGGCTCACCGGTTGCTGGGTTACACCCCGTTCTACTGGGGCAACATTAGAAGAGAAGGAGAGCCCAGAACCAGACGCGTCTGGCCGCCACCTCTCTCTGTGATCGCCACAGGCCGACCAATCGACCAAGAGAGGACCCGTGCCCGCAGAGGCCGAGCCGGAAGAAGGTCATCACGATCCCAAGCCCCAGAGGATCTTCAAAGACAAGTCACCTTCGCCCATATACCCGAGGTTCCCACTGCCATCCCCATCCTTGCTCGTTCCGACCAGGAAGCCAACACGTCTGGGAGGACGCTGGTGGAAGAAGAGGCCGAAGAAGAAGTAGTTGATCACCGTGCAGTCGTTCAACTTTTGACGGAGCAGGGCACCCGTCTCGCAGACTCAGACGATTCTCCAGGCTACTCTCCATCCCCAGAGCGAGAAGACATGCCTCGTGAGCCGATCAACTTGCTCGACGTGCTAAGTATTGGCGGAGCTTCTCGTGCCCCACCAGCTTCTCGTATTGTCACTCCCTCTCAGACACCGCCCCCTCCTCCTCCTGATGCTTCGAGGGACAAGAGGCCGAGAGAGAGTCCAGAGCATGCCCAGCCTCCCCCCAATAGGAGAAGGACTGGAGGCTCTAGTTCCAACCAGGCACTCTGCGACTCTCCGCCCTTGGTTCAGCCTTGGGAGCCCACTCTGGCCCGTCCTAATGGCACACCCCTTATCCAGACTGACAAGGTTTCCTCTACTGATGTGGCGTTTGGCGTATCCAGGGCTGCCCTTCTTCCTCTCGATATGGAGAGAGAGAAAGGTAGCTCCTACGATACCCTTATGAAGACTGTCTTCCAGTCATGTGTTAAGGTAACAGATCCCCTCCCACTAATTTCCTTCTATTGAACCTCTGCTTTGCCTTTACCAGTTGTGCTTTGTCTTGTAGGTTATGCAGAAGGCTGCCGTCGGTTTCGACCGAGCTAAAGAAGACGCGAAGGAGCTGGAAGAAGAGCGGAGAAGGGCCGAGAGAGCGGAGCAAGAGAGCGCTCAACATGCTGAGTCTCTGAAGGACGCTCGGGAGGAGGTGGAGAGCTTGAAAGGAGAGAATGCCGAGCTAAAAAGGAAAGCTGAGGAGGTCGAGCGGGAGCTGTGTCAACAACTTGCTGCTGCAGAGGCTAAGGTTGAAGCTGAATATGACCGTGCTGTTGCGGTCATTACGGATAACTACACGGCCCAGATGCCGGCCGTCCAGGACGCTGTCTGGGGTATGGCCTGGCAGAGGTGCCTTACTAAGCTCGGCATAGACGAGTCGTCTCCTCACTGGACTGATATGGAATTGCCGAGCACGGTGGTCGCTGCCCAGGATCATCTTGCCGATCCTTCCCCTGAAAATCCAGAAGCTCAGCCTGATCCCGTTCCGGAGCAGATCCCTGTGGAGGGCGCCATTACTGGAAATGCTGCTGTGGACGATGCTGGAGGCAATCCTGATCCCAATCTTGCCACCGATGCTAGTCAGCACGGTGAAGAGGCTTGATGCCTGTTGTTATTCCTTTTTATAGTCTGAACTCTATTTGTGACCCTGTGTGGTCTGATCGGCCGTCTGTGGCCTGTTGCTACTTCATACTTCCTTTAAGTTTTTCTCGTACTTGCTCACTGGTCCTGATGGTTGGTCCTGTGTGACCTTGTTTGGCCGTATGTGGCCTGTGATACTAAATTCTCGTTTTTCTAAGTGTTGTAATACTTTTGCAGTATTCGTTGCATACCCCGTATTTTCCTCATACTTTAGAGTATGTTGCAGTAATCGTTGCAAATCCCTAAGTGTATTTATACTTAGAACAATATGGCAATATTCGTTGCTCGTCTAAGTTTTTTCGAACGCAGAGATAAGTTTTGCAATATTCGTTGCAAATCTCTAAGTGTATTCGTACTTTAGAGATTCCTTGCATTATTCGTTGCAATTTCCTAAGTGTTTTCATACTTAGGACAGTTTGGCAGTATTCGTTGCTCGTCTAAGTTTTTTCGTACTTAGAGGTAAGATTTGCAATATTCGTTGCAAATCTCTAAGTGTATTCATACTTAGAGATTCCTTGCATTATTCGTTGCAATTTCCTAAGTGTTTTCATACTTAGGACAGTTTGGCAATATTCGTTGCAATTTTCTAAGTGTATTCATACTTAGAGATTCCTTGCATTATTCGTTGCATGATTGGAATACTCATATTCTCTGCTCCCCAATAGGAATCCAATATTTAAAGTAACTATTGGTTCATATTACGCAAGACCATGATAAATATAAAAAAAAAAAACAGATGAAATCTTATTAAGGCTTGGAATAATAGGAAAAAGTCTAAATGATTGACGTTGGTGATTTCATTCGTAATCCCAACAAGGTTCTAAAAAAGGACGTGAATTTACTGAAAAACAGAGGTGACTATATTCGTAATCACATAAATAAACTACTGGTAGAACCTCCTCAGATTCTGGACATTCCATGGCCGAGGTACTGGGTCTCCGTCCAGGTCGGCCAAGCGATAAGCTCCAATTCCAGCGATCCCCACAATCTTGTATGGGCCCTCCCAGTTCGGCCCGAGCTTCCCATCAGCGGATATTTTGGTGTTGGCCAAAACTTTCCTAAGGACTAGATCCCCGATTTTGAATTCTCTTGGCTGCACTTTCTTATTGTAGCTTCTTCGTAGCTGCTCCTGGTATGCTGCCAGTGTAATAAGGGCACGTTCCCTTTTCTCCTCGGCGAGATCGAGCTGCTCGGCCAGGGCATTGTCATTGCCGCCTGACTCCACAAGAGTGGTGCGGAGTGTCGGCAGGCCGACCTCTAATGGTATCACTGCCTCTGTCCCATAAGCGAGGGAGTACGGCGTCTCTCCCGTAGATCGCCGTGGGGTGGTCCTGTATGCCCAGAGCACGGCTGGTAGTTCGTCCGGCCATTTTCCTTTCTTCTTCTCCAACCTTTTTTTGAGGCTTTTCAGGATAGTTTTGTTTGAGGCCTCTGCTTGCCCATTGCTTTGTGGGTAAGCCGGAGTTGAGTAGTAGTTCCTGACGCCGTACTGGGCACAGAAAGCTTTGAACTTCTTGCCGAACTGGGACCCATTGTCTGAGATGATGGAGTATGGTACTCCAAATCGTGTGATGATTTTGTTCCAGACAAATCGCTCCACCATGGCTTCTGTGATCTTGGCCAAAGCTTCCCCCTCTATCCACTTAGTGAAGTAGTCAGTGCCAACGAGCAGGAATTTTCGTTTCCCTGTTGCCATGGGAAGAGGACCCACGATGTCCAACCCCCACTGGGCAAATGGCCATGGGCTAGTCAGAGGTAGCAGATCCTCTGCCGGAGCTCGGATGAGAGGGGGAATACCTTTGACACTTCTCACATTTTTTCACGAAAGCTTTTGCATCTTCTTGCATATAAGGCCACCAATATCCCTGTGATATTGCTCGGTGGGCTATGGACCTTCCTCCAGTGTGTCCTCCACAAGTTCCAGCATGGATCTCGTGGAGGAATTTCTGAACAAGAGCTGGATGTACACATAATAAATACGGTCCAAGAAAAGACTTTTTATAAAGCTTACCTTCTGGGGAGAGCCAGAATCGTGCTGACTTGGTTTTGATTTTGTGAGCCTCCCTTTTGTCCTCTGGCAAGGTCCCATCTCGTAGGTATGCCATTATTGGGTCCATCCAGCTTGGCCCAAACTCTGTCTCCATTACCATCTCAACTGCTCGGCCAATGCTTGGTTCGGTCAGATATTCCACAGCTACTGTTCGTCGGTATTCTGTGTTTACTGCTGATCCCAAGCATGCCAGTGAATCCGCATGTGCATTCTGTCCCGAGCTGATTTGCTGGATGTAGACGCTGTCAAATTTGTCGAGCAAGTCTTTGGCTACTTCTGAGTATGCAGCCATCTTTTCGCTCCTTGCGGCGTACTCCCCTGAAAGCTGATTAACAACTAGTTGTGAGTCACAGAATACTCTTAACGTTCTGACCTTGAGCTCCATGGCACTCCTGAGTCCTGCAAGCAAGGCTTCATATTCTGCCACATTGTTGGTGGCACTGAATCCCAGCCGTAGTGCTTGCTCCAGCACCAGTCCTTCCGGAGAGAATAACACCACTCCTGCTCCTGACCCTTTGTTGCAGGCTGATCCGTCCACATAGAGCCTCCATTCTTCTGGTTTCAGGTCGGCCACTATTTTTGGCTGCTCGGTGGGACTGATCTGCTCCTTCTCGTGGAGAGTTGGTGGTGGTGGAGCCACCGTTGGGGCGAACTCAGCTATAAAATCAGCTAAGATTTGCCCTTTAATTGCTGTTCTGGGCTGATAATCAATCTCGAACTGGCTGAGCTCGATGGACCACTTGGATATCCGTCCAGAGAAGTCTGCCTTCCTGAGTAAGGCCCTTAGTGGATATTCAGTGAACACAGTGATGGGATGCTGCAAAAAGTAGTGTGGCAATTTTCTTGCAGCTATGATGAGAGCGTACACCAGCTTCTCCAGAGGTAGGTAACGTGTCTCGGCATCTAACAGCGTTTTGCTCACAAAGTAGACCGGAGATTGCTCTGTCTCCTTTATTCGTAGGAGGACCGAGCTGACAGCATGATCAGACACTGCTAGATATAGTATCAACCGCTCCCCAGCTTCTGGAGTAGAGAGTAAGGGTGGTGATGACAAGTAGGCTTTCAGCTCCTGGAATGCTTGTTCCTGATCGGCTCCCCACTCGTATCCTTCTCTCTTTTTCAGAAGTTGAAAGAATGGCCTACAACGGTCTGAGGACTTACTGATGAAACGGTTGAGAGCTGCTGCCATCCCCGTTAGCCTTTGGACCTCCTTCGTGGTCTTTGGGCTTTGAAGACCTTGCAAAGCTGTGATCTGATCTGGGTTGGCCTCAATCCCCTCTTAGTCACCAAATGTCCTAGGAACTTACCCGAGCTGACTCCAAAGGCACACTTGGAGGCGTTTAATTTTAACTTGTATTCTCTGAGAATGCTGAAAGTTTCCTTCAAGTCGGCAAGGTGATCCGGTTTTAACTTGCTTTTCACCACCATGTCGTCGATGTAGACCTCCATGGTCTTGCCGAGCTGATCTTTGAACATCTTTGTGACCAACCTCTGGTAGGTTGCTCCAGCATTCCTTAGCCCAAAGGGCATAACCTTGTAGCAGTAGAGCCCTCTCGGTGAGATGAAAGAGGTTTTCTCTTGATCTGGCTCATGCATAGCTATTTGATGGTATCCTCGATATGCGTCAAGAAAACTCATCCTCTCATAGCCTGAGGTGGCGTCCACTAGTTGATCAATCCTAGGAAGTGGAAAGCTGTCTTTGGGGCATGCCTTATTAAGGCTAGTGAAGTCAACACAGACCCTCCACTTCCCGTTCTTCTTCTTCACAACAACAGTGTTAGCCAGCCAATCTGGATAGCTCACCTCTCGTATGGCATCCGCTTCGAGCAGCCGATCTACTTCTTCGATCACGGCGTCTGCGTGCTGTGGTGCCGACCTTCGTGCTTTCTGCACAACTGGTTTGTGCTGTGGATCCACATTCAGATGGTGGCAGATTGTCTTGGGGTCTATCCCAGGCATCTCTTGAGGAGTCCATGCAAAAACATCGATGTGGTCCTTTAGAAAGGCCACCAAATCTTCTTCTTCCTGTTCGGCAAGTGCTTCGCCGATCAAAAAGTATCTCTCCTCATCATCTCCTTGAAGCTGTACCTTTTTCAACCCTTCTACCATCTTCTTGGTAGGGTCACCCCCGACGTCCTCCAGTGTTGGTTGATCTGGTACTTCGATTGTCTGCACCAGTTCGGCCTTAGGAGATTTTCTTATTACCATGTTGAAGCACAGGTCGGCTACCTTCTGGCTTCCTTTAATGCACTCAATGCCATCTGCTCCAGGATACTTGATCCTTTGGTGGTAAGTTGAGGAGACAGCCTTCATTTTGTGCATCCAGGTTCTTCCTATAATCACGTTATAGGAGGAAGGGATGTCTACCACAAGGAAGTCAGTTTTTAGGACCACTGATCCAGCTCGGACGGGCAGTGTGACCTTTCCCATAGGCCATACTGTCTGCGCACTGAAACCGACCAGTGGGACTAAACATTTTTGTAATGAGCTCGTTGGGAGTCCCATCTTTTTGAAAGTGTGGTAATACATGATCTCTGTACTAGCCCCTTGATCCACGAGGATTTTCTCCACGTCATAATCCCCTATTCGTAGGGTGATTACCAAAGCATCGTTATGGGGCACCACTACCCCGTCAAGATCGTCATCGGTGAAGGTGATTGGGATCTCCATTACTCCCTCAGTCCTTGGTCTCTTCATGCCGAGCTTCATGACTTGCTTTGCTTGTCCGTTGACTCTTTGAATGTGTCTGATCTCGTTGTTTGTGTATGGGGCCACCAGTCCATGTATCATATGGATGGTCCCCTTTGGACCTTTCTCGTAGTCCATCTCTTCAATCAGGTCGGCATCATGTTTGCTTTCCGCCAAAAATTCTTTGAGGTGACCCTCCGCCACTTTCTCGTCCAAGAACTTCTTGTATTCCACACAATCTTCAGTCATGTGTCCCCAGTCTCTGTGATAGCTGCAGTGCTGATTGGTAGCCCTCCTCTTTTCTGGATTGCCTGTCATTTTTGAAGGCCTCTTGAACCATGGTTCGTTCTTAATCCTGTAAAGCATTTTGTAGGTCGGGATGTTAAAGGTTGCCATGACACTGAAGTATGACTTTGGATCCGGATCAACTCTATCCTTTCTTTGCTGTGTAAAATCCTTACGTCCTGTTGCGTACTCCTTCTTGTACACCTTTGACTCCAATGCTTTCTTTTCTGGAAGCTGAGGTTGTCCCGCCACAATCTTCCCTCCAGCTTGCAGGATGTCATCTTCTACTCGTGCATGCTCCTGGATCCTTTCCATAAGCTCGGCCACTGTTTTTACTGGACGCATGGTAAGCGATTCTCGTAGCTTACTGTGTATGGGCAAACTTGTCTTAAACGTTGCCAGAGCATACTCTTCACTGCAGTTTTCAATCTCGTTGAAAGTTTCCCGGTAACGTTTGGAATACTGCCGCAGAGTCTCCTCGCCCCTCTGTCTCATAGGTCGATGTATCAAAGGTCTTTGAGCCGCTCGGCTAGTGAGGAACCGAGCAAGAAATTCCTCAGCCAGTTGTGCCCAACATATGATAGACCCTTCTGGGAGCTTGTGGTACCAACTCAGGGCCACCTTCCCCAAGCTGGAGGGGAACATCTTGCATAGCAGGGCATCATCCTGCTCATGCATGAACATGGCCTGTTGATAGTGCTGAATGTGGGCCACCGGATCCGGATCCGTCTTGGTTTCGTAAGAGATAAAGGCTGAATGCTTCACCCTACTCGGTGTCTTTTTTTCTCGCTCGGATCCAAAGTGGGCTAATGGTGACTTTGAGATTTGGCCTAGGGCTTCTTTAGTTTGCTTCTCGTGCGGTTCTAGGGCCTCCATCATCGGCTTTTGGGATTCCCTTCTTCTTTCGTGGCTTTGTTCGGGTGATGCTCATTGGAACCAGATCTCTCGTATCCGTCCCCTCGGCATGCTTTCTTCTTTCTTTCTTCTCAACGGAAACGCTTCTTTCTCTCCTTTTTCGTGGAGAGATCGCTTTCGGTCGAGGAGGAGATATCGTTGCGATAACTCCTATCCTTTTAAATCTTGACCGCACGGATCTCGTCCGTGAGCGTAGGTCTTTCTCTTTTTCTTGTAGTTGCTTTTTTAGGTCCCGAATCTCTCGCTCTCGTCGAGTGACTTCACGGGCGTTCTTCCCTCCCGCTCTTTTCTATCGAGGCTATCCTCTCTTTCACGGTCCTTCGTGCGTCTCGTTCCTCCTTCCTTGGGGCTCCTCCTCCGCCGCGCGTCGGTTGGAGGCTTCCCCGTCTCGGGTGGAGTCTTTGAGTGTTTTCGTCCTTCTCTCGTTTCTTGGGGACTTATAAATTTCCGTGCGTGTATCCTCGAATTTTGGAATCTCGGGATATGTCCTATGTTGAACCTCCCGGTAGCGGGTTTCTTCGTGGAGCTCTAAGAATTGCAGGGGCCTTGTCCACCCTTGTATTCTTTCTCGTAGTGTACACAAGGGTGGTTCCGCCATCGTCTTCCGCGTCTTCCCTCCTTGGGGTGCACAGAAGAGGTTCTGAAATCACCATTGTTGAGTTTCTTTTTAAAGGAATAAAGCTTTTCGTAAGCGTTTCCCACAGACGGCGCCAATTGTAGGGGGTGTAATTCCACGTTAGCCTGTATCACGTGCAGGCTTGGCTCGACCCTAAATCTGCAAGACAAAGAATAAGTTAGAGCACCCTTGCCTCTATTGGCAAAGGCCCTCCGATGCTTAAGTTAGTACTGGATTACTAATCAAGCCAAGAACATAATGCGTATAACTGGGTGTTACAGCGTACCTTTTGTCATGGTTATCGCCTTGTATTTATAGGTGTAGATGTTCATCAATTTGGGCATCTCGTGCCCCCTGTTTCCTATTCTCTTTAGGAATCCTTCTCCTAACAGGACTTTCCTATTAAGAGATAACTTCCATATCCTGCTAGATCTCGTCTAGCAGAGGTCTTTCTTTCCATATAGGATTCTTTCCTATATGGGGCATACTCCTAATCTCGTTAGGACTTCCAACGTTAATCCCCCATCTCACGGGATTGCTCCTTATCTCATAAGGAACCGCCTTAGATGATTCTGGAATGTCTCACCGCCCTATACGTGGCGGTGCCGTGCTTCCACGTAGCTCGGACTAACTCGTACATAGCTCAACTCATCACGCCGAGCCGAGCTATGTATTCCAGAATGCTGTTCAAGCTATACACGTAGCCCGTATAGCTCGGCCATACCAGGGGCACCCCCTATATCTTACGCCGAGCTAGTGCATCCTGATATATTAACTTACTTTAGTTATCATGACCTTATTCATGGTCTAACCAGCTCGGCACAGGGCTCACGGACTCCCTATGTGGTGCCGAGCTATTCACCCTCTCGTGGTGAACTGCCCTAGGCACGTGTTATGCCTAATAGTGGGGTAATCAGATTTTACCCACTCCACTTGCCAATGGTTAGTACTGATGAATATGCACAAATTAAACTCAGGGATGCAGTGTGTAATGTATGTGAAAAAAAAAGAACCTGTGTATGTGTATGATGCATGAAAGGATTGCCCCATTTCTCGCTTGATTATGGAGGATATGTTCAAATTCCCATGATTTATGAAAACAACGGCCGGACCGGAAGTTGCCTACGTATCCCCATGGAGGGGAATCAGGCCGTGACGTAGTTCAGGACTACAAGTTTGGCTCTTTTTCTCAAAAGGTCTTTTCATTAAAAGCAAGGAATTTTTACAAACTGACGCGACAAATTTGAGCGCAGACTCGATAATTAAACGGCAACAGACTCGATAGCAACAAACTTGATAATTAAAGGCGACAAGAATCACAAGCTGGCTTGATTCTTCAAAAGAAGCCCTGCTGGCTGGATTTAGGTTGGTAGATATTCACATCTAGCATCAGACTCGATAATTAAACAGTAACAGACTCGATAACCAAATAGCAACAGACTCGATAATAGACAAGAATCCCATGTTAACTCGATTCTTCAAAAGAAGCCCTGCTGGCTGGATTTGATCTTTGCATAATCATTTCTAGTTCTGAAAGCTGGCTCTTAGGAGGGGTGATTTGGAGATGTCGACCCTGCGGAGGACCCTGTTTCATTGGCTTTTCCTTTTCCCTTAGGATCTTCCTTCTTACATTGATCCTTGAGCTGCTGTGGGGTCATGCCGTCATTATTGAGAAGGCAATCTGCGAAGCAAACATTACATTCGCATTCATCCCAATACTTGTGGCCTGTGATTGAGTCCTCGAAGTAGTAGACAGGCTGGCCGTTGGCATCAAAGTATTTCACGGGTGGCATGGCTGCGAGTGCCTCGTTGTCTTGTTCCATCATTAAGGTGATTTTTTCTGGCATTGGCTCTGGTTCTTCTGGGAAACAGAATTTCCAACCTTCATTGTCGTCCCACTGGAGGGATACTCCTGACAAGTTGGCTTCGGCCAACAACCTGAGTTTCTAATCGAGTTCTTCCCCCATATGGTCTTCTATGTTGAGCTTTCCTGGCTGAGGCTCTTCCGGCTTGCATGGAGGTTGCTCGGGTAGAACCTCTTCAATTATCCACACAGGTGCCCCTTGATGGGTGGTGAGGGTAGACTTGAACCGCTTGTATGGTGACCCAGACATGATGACTCTACCACAAAGGAAATGTGTATTTCATTTTTGGGAAACAGAGCCAGTTGTAGCATTTTTTTGATTTTCTGTTTTTGATTTTTTTTTAAATGGGGAATTATCGTATATCTGACATAACGCGCAGTTATCGGGACAATCCTCATGAATGCGGACATGATGCAATAACCTAAGGCAAAGTTCCTATGTGCATGCATGTAAAATGGAGACAACATGTTGATGAGTGATATACAAAAATGAGTGAACATTTAAACAAATCATACATAGAACAGTTAACAGATAAACAGACAACAGATAACAGATAAACAAGATAACAGGTAAACAGGATATAATGGATAGTCCTATCCTGTGGATTCCTGTCCTAGTTTGGAAGGTACTACGGTTTACTATATGTAAAGGCCGGGTTTTGGTTGAAGGGGGTTCCCTAGACTAGAGTCAATATTTGCCTCCCAGTGCCAAGTGTACTGCATGGCAAAGGTCGAACTGCAGGCTGACTCATCATCGTCCGGGGTTGCCGAGAATCTTGGGATGTCCTAACACCGGCAAGCCGGGTAGGGTAACCAAGACGCAACAGCGGGGCTTATCCAACATCGATGCACGTGCAATGCAAAAGTTTTGATAACAAAGTATTTTCTGCGAAAATCCCACAATTATTTTTCAAGTTTGGCTCACAGATAAATTAATTTTTATTTTGAAAATTTCACACAAGCAAACTACCGGGAAAGCTCCAGTCTGGATTGGTCGGGCGTAGCCCTGTTATTGCACCATTCCCTTCTCGATCACGCGGGGCGTGTTCGTTTTGCCAAGCTTTCGGGGGTCGTTTTACAAGTGTGAAATATCAAAATAAAAGTTAATTTAAAAATTCCCCAACAGAGTCGCCATTTTGTGGACGGTGAGATCCACGTGGCTCCCTTTCGAAGTTCGGACGTGAAAACAAAAAAAATGAGTCGCCACCCGGGGTTTAATTTTAGAAAATGTTTGGTACCCGAGAAACCGTTTTAAAAATGATTGTTGACTCTCATGCCATTTTGGAAAAGGATTTGGTCCGCGAAAAGATTCTTTTTGGATTCGGAAGCCAGGTTACGCGCGGGGAAGGTTTTATTGAAAAATGCACCCCGCTCGCCCGGGAAACTCCCGGTCTCTACTAAATAATTTGTGGGATTTTTGTAGAAAATATTTTATTAAGAACTTTGACAAATAAACAAGCAAATAAAGAAATTAATTGAAACCATAACGGGAATAAAATTTAAACAAAAGGACTAAATAGTGATAATGAGATAATGAAGGGTGGATAGTGTAATAAACAGAAGAGAATTGCAGAAGAGATCAGAGAAACAGGGTACGAACAGGGGAAAACAGGGGAAAATTTTTTGGTTTTTCATGGGAGCCGCGCGGCTCCTACGCAGGGGCCGTGCGGCCTATGCCACAAGCCGCGCGGCTTGTGTGCAACTTATTTTCCAAAAATCTTGTTTTAGGACCAGTGAGCCCAAAATCCGTTTAAAACCTGGTTTTCTTCTTCAAATCAACTCCAAATAACTTGTTTTTGTTTATAAACACATTATTGAAGTGAAACTTATTTCCGGTATGGATCGTACCGTGCGTTTATCGAGAAAAAATCGCCCGGTACGGCTCCGGAAAGCCGGTTTTTGTTTTGAAAATGATTTACCGAGTTATAATACGGTCGTTGAAACCGTTACCAACTCGGGGATGCCCTCGGAGAACCGCGATTGAAAAATCGAAGTACGAAAACGATTTATACCTTTTGGAACTTGAAACAGAGGTCAGAAACTTCGGACTCGTCGGGTTTGAACTTGTAGGATCAGGTTTGGTATAGATTGGAGTGGTGTGGAAGATTTGGTCTAGAGAATTGAAAGGAGATGAAAACGAAACACGGAATTTCGGGGATTTTACTGGCAATTTTCGAACGAGAATTTCGCCGGAATACTTCAACGGGAATTCTTTCCGGTAGGATTTTTGATGATTTTTTAGAGGTGAAGAGAAGGGCTCCATTTATAGCCGGTTTTGGAGGAATAAAAATGATGATATTCGGCGGCCACGCGATGATGATATTCCTGAGCCAGTTCGTCAGGAATTTTGCAGAGGATAACAACACCAGCCGTGCGGCTTGCGTGGGGGAGCCGCGCGGCTTGTATGGGGAAAAAGGGGAACCGTACGGCCTGTAACAGGAGCCGCACGGCTTGTGAGGCTAAGTTCCCAATTTTCTGGACAAGTTCCAGGCCAGTTTAATCGTTTTATTCGTCATCGGGCATGCACAGGTATCCAAAATTGGGGTGTCTACAATAGTGAGTCTTGGAGTGAGGATAGTCGAATTTTTCGTTGGGGGTAATCCTTTCGTCCCATTTTGTTTGCCAACCTATTGCGTATATCATCCAACGTGGATCCCAAAATGTATGCAACATGGATATTGTGCGATAGATCTCAATTTGTTCTAGAATGCGAAATTCTTGAAATCACAAAAACGTTGTGGATTAAAATATATTGTCAATAGTCAAAAAAGAGACGAATGGAATAATTCACAAACAAAATGGGACGGAGGGAGCGCGCCTAGTTTTGGAATGCTTTAATTATGCTCCAACTGAATGGAACATTAACATTTAACTCTATGTGGAGACTGTTCGACTTCCCGTGAGGATAGTGTGTCTTGGAGTGAGGATAGTCGAATTTTTCGTTGGGGGTAATCCTTTCGTCCCATTTTGTTTGCCCACTTTGTCTCTTTTATAGCTATTGCGTATGTCATCCAACGTGGATCCCAAAAAGTATGCAATATGGATATTGTGCGATAGATCACAATTTGTTCTATAATGCGAAGTTCTCGAAATCGCAAAAACGTTGTGGATTAAAAAATATTGTCAATAGACAAAAAAGAGACGAATGGAGTAATTAACATACAAAATGGGACCGATGGAGCGCGGCTGTTTTTGGAATGCTTTAATTATGCTCCAACTGAATGGAAATTTAACATTTAACTCTATGTGGAGACTATTCGACTTCCCGTGAGGATAGTGTGTCTTGGAGTGACGATAGTCGAATTTTTCGTTGGGGGTAATCCTTTCGTCCCATTTTGTTTGCCCACTTTGTCTCTTTTATAGCTATTGCGTATATCATCCGACGTGGATCCCAAAATGTATGCAACATGGATATTGTGCGATAGATCTCAATTTGTTCTATAATGCGAAGTTCTCGAAATCGCAAAAACGTTGTGGATTAAAAGATATTGTCAATAGACAAAAAAGAGACGAATGGAGTAATAAACAAACAAAATGGGACCGATGGAGCGCGACTGGTTTTGGAATGCTTTAATTATGCTCCAACTGAATGGAAATTTAACATTTAACTCTATGTGGAGACTATTCGACTTCCCGTGCGGATAGTGTGTCTCGGAGTGAGGATAGTCGAATTTTTCGTTGGGGTAATCCTTTCGTCCCATTTTGTTTGCCCACTTTGTCTCTTTTATAGCTATTGCGTATATCATGCAACGTGGATCCCAAAATGTATGCAACATGGATATTGTGCGATAGATCTCAATTTGTTCTATAATGCGAAATTCTTGAAATCACTAAAACGTTGTGGATTAAAATATATTGTCAATAGACAAAAAAGAGACGAATGGAATAATTCACAAACAAAATGGGACCGAGGGAGCGCGGCTTGTTTTGGAATGCTTTAATTATGCTCCAACTGAATGAAACTTTAACATTTAACTTTTTGTGGAGACTGTTCGACTTCCCGTCAGGATAGCGTGTCTTGGAGTGAGGATAGTCGAATTGTTCGTTGGGGGTAATCCTTTCGTCCCATTTTTTTTGCCAACTTTGTCTCTTTTATAGCTATTGCGTATATTATCCAACGTGGATCGCAAAAAGAATGCAACATGGATCTCGTTCGATAGATCTCAATTTGTTCTATAATGCGAAGTTCTCGAAATCACAAAATACGTTGTGGATTAAAAGATATTGTCAATAGACAAAAAAGAGATGAATGGAATAATTAAAAAACAAAATGGGACCGAGGAAGCGCGGCTTGGTTTGGAATGCTTTAATTATGCTCCAACTGAATGGAACTTTAACATTTAACTCTATGTGGAGACTGTTCGACTTCGCGTGAGGATAGTGTGTATTGGAGTGAGGATAGTCGAATTTTTCGTTGGGGGTAATCCTTTCGTTCCATTTTGTTTGCCCACTTTGTCTCTTTTATTGCTATTGCGTATATCGTCCAACGTGGATCCGAAAAAGTATGCAATATGGATCTTATGCGATAAATCACAATTTGTTCTATAATACGAAGTTCTCGAAATCACAAAATACGGTGTGGATTAAAAGATATTGTCAATAGACTAAAAAGAGATGAATGGAATAATTAAAAAACAAAATTGGACCGAGGAAGCGCGGATTGTTTTGGAATGCTTTAATTATGCTCCAACTGAATGGAACTTTAACATTTAACTCTATGTGGAGACTGTTCGACTTCCCGTGAGGATAGTGTGTCTTGGAGTGATGATAGTCGAATTTTTCGTTGGGGGTAATCCTTTCGTCCCATTTTGTTTGCCAACTTTGTCTCTTTTATTGCTATTGCGTATATCGTCCAACGTGGATCCGAAAAAGTATGCAATATGGATCTTATGCGATAAATCACAATTTGTTCTATAATGCGAAGTTCTCGAAATCACAAAATACGGTGTGGATTAAAAGATATTGTCAATAGACAAAAAAGGGACGAATGGTATAATTGACAAAAAAAAATGGGACGGAAGGAGAGCGGTTGGTTTTGGAATGCTTTAATTATGCTCCAACTGAATGGAACTTTAACTTTTAAATTTTTGTGGAGACTGTTCGACTTCCCGTGAGGATAGTGTGTCTTGGAGTGAGGATAGTCGAATTTTTCGTTGGGGGTAATCCTTTCGTCCCATTTTGTTTGCAAACTTTGTCTCTTTTCTAGCTATTGCGTATATCATCCAACGTGGATCCGAAAAAGTATGCAATCTGGATCTTATACGATAAATCACAATTTGTTCTATAATGCGAAATTCTCGAAATCACAAAATACGGTGTGGATTAAAAGATATTGTCAATAGACAAAAAAGGGACGAATGGTATAATTGACAAAAAAAAATGGGACGGAAGGAGAGCGGTTGGTTTTGGAATGCTTTAATTATGCTGCAACTGAATGGAACTTTAACTTATAAATTTTTGTGGAGACTGTTCGACTTCCCGTGAGGATAGTGTGTTATGGAGTGAGGAAAGTCGAATTTTTCGTTGGGGGTAATCTTTTCGTCCCATTTTGTTTGCCAACTTTGTCTCCTTTGTAGCTATTGCGTATATCGTCCAACGTGGATCCGAAAAAGTATGCAATATGGATCTTGTGCGATAAATAACAATTTGTTCTATAATGTGAAGTTCTCGAAATCACAAAATACGTTGTGGATTAAAAGATATTGTCAATAGACAAAAAAGAGATGAATGGAATAATTAAAAAACAAAATGGGACCGAGGAAGCGCGGTTTGTTTTGGAATGCTTTAATTATGCTCCAACTGAATGGAACTTTAACATTTAACTCTATGTGGAGACTGTTCGACTTTGCGTGAGGATAGTGTGTCTTGGAGTGAGGATAGTCGAATTTTTCGTTGGGGGTAATCCTTTCATCCCATTTTGTTTGCCAACTTTGTCTCTTTTATTGCTATTGCGTATATCGTCCAACGTGGATCCGAAAAAGTATGCAATATGGATCTTGTGCGATAAATCACAATTTGTTCTATAATGCGAAGTTCTCGAAATCACAAAATACGGTGTGGATTAAAATATATTGTCAATAGACAAAAAAGGGACGAATGTATAATTGACAAAAAAAAATGGGACGTAAGGAGAGCGGTTGGTTTTGGAATGCTTTAATTATGCTCCAACTGAATGGAACTTTAACATTTAACTTTTTCTGGAGACTGTTCGACTTCCCGTGAGGATAGCGTGTCTTGGAGTGAGGATAGTCGATTTTTTCGTTGGGGGTAATCCTTTCGTCCCATTTTGTTTGCCAACTTTGTCTCTTTTATAGCGATTGCGTATATCATCCAACGTGGATCCCAAAAAGAATGCAACATGGATCTCGTTCGATAGATATCAATCTGTTCTATAATACGAAGTTCTCGAAATCACAAAACACGTTGTGAATTAAAAGACATTGTCAATAGACAAAAAAGAGACGAATGGAGTAATTAACAAACAAAATGGGACCGAAGGAGCGCGGCTGGTTTTCGAATGCTTTAATTATACTCCAACTGAATGGAAATTTAACATTTAACTCTTTGTGGAGACTATTCGACTTCCCGTGAGGATAGTGTGTCTGGGAGTGAGGATAGTCGAATTTTTCGTTGGGGGTAATCCTTTCGTCCCATTTTGTTTGCCAACTTTGTCTCTTTTATTGCTATTGCGTATATCGTCCAACGTGGATCCAAAAAAGTATGCAATATGGATCTTGTGCGATAAATCACAATTTGTTCTATAATGCGAAGTTCTCGAAATCACAAAATACGTTGTGGATTAAAAGATATTGTCAATAGACAAAAAAGAGACAAATGGAATAATTAACAAACAAAATGGGACCGAGGGAGCGCGGCTTGTTTTGGAATGCTTTAATTATGCTCCAATTGAATGGAACTTTAACATTTAACTTTATGTGGAGACTGTTCGACTTCCCGTGAGGATAGTGTGTCTTGGATTGAGGATAGTCGAACTTTTCGTTGGGGGTAATCCTTTCGTCCCATTTTGTTTGCCAACTTTGTCTCTTTTATTGCTATTGCGTATATCGTCCAACGTGGATCCGAAAAAGTATGCAATATGTATCTTGTGCGATAAATCACTATTTGTTCTATGATGCGAAGTTCTCGAAATCACAAAATACGTTGTGGATTAAAAGATATTGTCAATAGACAAAAAAGGGACGAATGGAATAATTGACAAAAAAAAATGGGACGGAAGGAGAGCGGTTGGTTTTGGAATGCTTTAATTATGCTCCAACTGAATGGAACTTTAACATTTAACTTTTTGTGGAGACTGTTCGATTTCCCGCGAGGATAGTGTGTCTTGGAGTGAGGATAGTCGAATTTTTCGTTGGGGGTAATCCTTTCGTCCCATTTTGTTTGCAAACTTTGTCTCTTTTATAGCTATTGCGTATATCATCCAACGTGGATCCCAAAATGTATGCAACATAGATATTGTACGATAGATCTCAATTTGTTCTATAATGCGAAATTCTTAAAATCACAAAAACGTTGCGGATTAAAATATATTGTCAATAGACAAAAACGAGACGAATGGAATAATTCACAAACAAAATGGGACCGAGGGAGCGCGGCTTGTTTTGGAATGCTTTAATTATGCTCCAATTGAATGGAACTTTAACATTTAACTTTATGTGGAGACTGTTCGACTTCTCGTGAGGATAGTGTGTCTTGGATTGAGGATAGTCGAACTTTTCGTTGGGGGTAATCCTTTCGTCCCATTTTGTTTGCCAACTTTGTCTCTTTTATAGCTATTGCGTATATCATCCAACGTGGATCCCAAAAAGTATGCAATATGGATATTGTGCGATAGATCTCAATTTGTTCTATAATGCGAAATTCTCGAAATCACAAAAACGTTGTGGATTAAAATATATTGTCAATAGACAAAAAAGAGACGAATGGAATAATTCACAAACGAAATGGGACCGAGGGAGCGCGGCTTGTTTTGGAATGCTTTAATTATGCTCCAATTGAATGGAACTTTAACATTTAACTTTATGTGGAGACTGTTCGACTTCCCGTGAGGATAGTGTGTCTTGGATTGAGGATAGTCGAACTTTTCGTTGGGGGTAATCCTTTCGTCCCATTTTGTTTGCCAACTTTGTCTCTTTTATAGCTATTGCGTATATCATCCAACGCGGATCCCAAAAAGTATGCAATATGGATCTTATGCAATAGATCTCAATTTGTTCTATAATACAAAGTTCTCGAAATCACAAAATATGTTGTGGATTAAAAGATATTGTCACTAGACAAAAAACAGTCGAATGGAATAATTGACAAACAAAATGGTACGGAGGGAGCGCGGCTGGTTTTGGAATGCTTTAATTATGCTCCAACTGAATGGAACTTTAACATTTAACTTTCTGTGGGGACTATTCGACTTCCCGTGAGGATAGTGTGTCTTGGAGTGAGGATGGTCGAATTTTTCGTTGGGGGTAATCCTTTCGTCCCCTTTTGTTTGCCAGCTTTGTCTCTTTTATAACTATTGCGTATATCATCCAACTTGGATCCCAAAAAGTATGCATTATGGATCTTGTGTGATAGATCTCAATTTGTTCGATAATAGAAGTTCTCAAAATCACAAAATACGTTGTTGATTAAAAGATATTGTCAATAGACAAAAAAGAGACGAATGGAATAGTTGACAAACAAAATGGGACGTAGGGAGTGCGGTTGGTTATGGAATAGTTTAAATATGCTCCAACTGAGTGGAACTTCAACATTTAACTTTCTGTAGAGATTGTTCGACTTCCCGTGAGGATAGTGTGTCTTTGAGTGAGGATAGTCGAATTTTTTGTTTGGGGTAATCCTTTCGATTCTACTAAATTTAGGGATTTTGTTGATTTGACATACAAAGCATCATGATATGAATCTTTGTTAGAAGAAGATGTTGATAGAAACAATTCTTCTTATTCAACATATTGTAGGGACCCTAGTTATGAAATTGATGCTTTTGTGATTGTTGAACATGATCCTTGTGTTTGTGAAAGCTTAGTTTGAAAGGATTCTTCCATTGCACCAAGGACTAACAAGAAAGGAATCAGTGGAGTATATTCATTTGATGTCTCTAAGGCAGATGAAATTTTTGACTATTTGCTAAAGAAGAAGTTTATTAAGCTTACTGAAAATGTCAAACATCCATCATTGGAAGAGTCAAAAGGAAAAAATTATTGCAAATGGTATGCCTCTTGGACACATTTAACTGAGAATTGTAATGTTTTTCATGACAGGATCCAAGAGCAGATTAAGAAAGGAAGAATCATGTTTCCAGAAAAGACTATGGGAATAGACACAGATCCATTTCCAAAGATTGAAGAAGTAACCGTCAACATTAATGTGCCAACATCTTTGGCCAAAATAGTTCGAGAAGTGTGGCAGAACAAGCAAGTCCATTTTGGAATGAACTCTGTGCAATTTGGTTGAGGAAGACCAAAAATTGGTCAACTTCGAAGTGATGTTGGAAGAAACAACAAGCAAAAGTATGCACCAAAAAGTTCTTCTTAGGGAAATTTTAAGCAATCTCATCTTCCTATGCTTGAACCTTCTTTTTTAGAATGCCTGTGTGTGGAATGCAGAGCCAACTATTTGGTTTTCAAAGATTTGGATAGGCAGGGGGTTGATTTCTTTCCAAAAAGGATGGAAAGAAAGGTTTTGGATCAAAATAATGAACGGAAGCCTTGGATGAGTCCAAATCAAGGAAGAAATGAGAAACCTTGGTTGGTTTATAAAAGAAATGTCCCTTCTAGCCCAGTTCCACCAACTTCGAAGAGAGATTACCCTCCTTCAAAGAAGGTTAACACTGGAAAAGCTCCAATGGATCAAGAAGATTATGAGGTTCAAGAGGAGCAATTTACCTTGGTTAAAGGAGTTCCTGATTGGTTTTTGAAAAAAGTAAAACCAGAACTATTCCAAGGGTATAAGGGATCTTCCAAGTCTGGAAATAAGATGGTTAAACCTCCAAATGCTCCTACTGGTCAATGGGTGTTGGTTCGAGATCCAAAGACCAAGACACCTCAAATGGTTCCTATGTTAACAAGAACTCAAAAGAGGAAGTTGCAAAGGAGGTATACTAGATTTCAAATGGAAGAGAATGCTTCTAAGGAGAATTCCAATATGGGTAATAAGTTTAACCCAAGGTTTAATAGACTCCAAATGGAAGATTCAGAGGAGTCTCTTCGAAGGGGATTTAAACAAACTGAAAAGGAAACATTGGAGAGTTTGGCTGCAAGGATGGATAATGAGGATCATGAAAATAGCCAGTCTCTCCAAACTCACTAGCAAGCTGTCAATCTGGTTTGTTGGAAGCCATGATATTAGAACAGGAAGAAGGGGGAGTAAATTCTTCTCCTATGGAAGCATTTTCTCCTATGGAAGCTTCTGCAATTGAGTCTACTGATAAAGTAGATGTTGCAGAAAAAGAACCTAAGCAAACACATGGGGAAAAAAGCATTCAATTTGAAACTTTGCCTGAAGTTCAAATTAATATGGTTTTACCCTCTTCTATGAATTTTAGACCATTTGGACCAGATTGCTCAATAGTTCGAAGGACTTCACAGCCAGAAGTTGACCCAGTGGAGATTATTGGGTATCCAATGATGATGAATATGATTTGACATATGATAATGGATGGGACAATGGATGGGGTGCAATAATTTCAAGGATTGAAAAGGAAGAATGTCACACCCTCAATTTTAAGAACCAAAATATAAACAATATCCACGTAGGATAGACCAAAGTCAAACATATCTCCATTGAATATTCAAAGTCAAATGCACAACTTTCAAAATACAAGTCCATGTGTCACTCACCAAAGGTACCCGTACCCAAGTACTAAGTATCAAAATCATTTTTTTTGTTATTACATATTTCGAATATTGTCAAAGCTCGAAGAAATTAAAGTTACATAATTTGTATTATTTTTTTAAAAAAAAATACAAAGTGAGAAGATGGGAAAATGACTTCATGATCATGAAATCTTCATGGCATGCATTCACACTCCAAGCATCCAACTCATGGTCCTTGCCGAGTACCTGAAAATGATAGGGTGAGCTCACTAGCCCAGTAGGAAAATCATTCTATAGATGCTAGGTGTATAAAGTATGATATGTGCACGTGAAGTTGAACACCATGAATGATTTGAATAATGTATGAAAAGAAGGACTAAAGCAAGTGAAAAATGACCGCAAGGTACCCACGTGTCCAAAGAAATAGTAGCAAAGTGTCAAAAAATAACCGATGTGTCCATCAACCTCTTCTTATCCAATTTACCCAAAAACCTCTTTTTATCTGTTACCAATCGTGTTATGTGTCCAAACGTTTACCATATACATCTCATTCCTTTAAAGCATTAGATTATACTCCGGGTATGCCATATAGGCCCCCTTGTCACTCCGGGCAAACCATAAAGGCCCGCGTCACTCCGGGCATCATACCCTATTGGGCCCTGTGTCACTACGGGCAAACCCTATCGGGCCCCGTATCATATGTTTTAAATTTGCATTATCACTTATCAAATTATAAAGTCAACTTGGTGTCTAATATAACTCACGTGTCCAACGTTCTTTCCCAAATGTCTCAGACTCTTAATCAACCCAAATGTAACGCATTGTATCCGTTCATGAATCCTGTCCTCACTAGACTAACCAATAATCAAGTTTGAATATCGTCACTCATTCCCATGTCACAAGAGGAATGAATACAGAGAGTTTTCCGAGGATAAACACCCAAACAAGTGAAGATATGGCGCGACCGAGGACTAACCAAGCATCAAGGAAAAGCCCAAAACAAAGCAATAATTTATGACCTAACTGATGGCTTTGTCCGGACCAAGCACACTAAGGTCCAGACATAGGGGACAAATTGTGAAGGAACACCTGACAAACGGCTTGTCCGGACCAACCAAACCCTTGTCCGAACAAAGGGGATAGATTTTACAGAAAAACTTGACAAATTTTTCCCAAGTGAGGGGATTTCAACCCAATGTCAAATTTGATGGTTTAAGCTCAAATTAGAGGTTCTAAACAACAACCAAACATGGAGGGAGGATCAATCATGTATCAATTGAGTAACTAAACACCAAAATTTGTAGATCAAGCACCAACTTAGTGAAAACCCCATTATAATGGTGGAATGAAAGATTTACTAAAAATTTAAAATGAAGAGCAAAGTATATGCAACAAATCAACTAGATACAACTAGAGGGTGTAGAAATGTTTCCCTACCTCAAAGATCAAGCTTCCAATGAGTGAGAAAAGAAACCCTAACCCTTGTTCTTGAATTCCCAACCAAGATATGCTTGCTCCAAGTCAAATACATGAAACCCAAACTCCAAGTCACGTGTAGATGACGGGTTTGAGGTTTAATCTTGAGGAAATGAGGTGTGGGCACTACTAGAGAAAAGGGTTTTTGTGTTAAGAGCCCCCCGTCACAAAAGGTAACAAGGCCGACGCAAATAGTCTTTTGCGACGGCCATGCGACGGCAATGTGGGGTCATCGTTGGTGGGGTCTCAAAAAGTTTTTTGCGTCAGCAAGGGGCCGTCGCAAAGTATTTATGACGGCAAATATGCTTATTTGCATCGGCTTGGCTCCCGGCTCAAAAAGACCAAAAAAAATATAATTATTAGCATCAGGTGGCCCTGCAGTCGTAAATAACATTTCTTTTTCGTCGGCTGAAAGCCGTCACAAAAAAAAAACATCCAAAAATTAATGGAATCAAATTATTCCCTGTTTTTTTTTAATTACACCTAACCTGCATAATTTTATAGTTATAAAAAAAACAACAAATATCCATCCAAACCATGTCCACGAGCATTCTTATACAAAAGCCATCATTCATTCAAATATCAGATTCAATAATCCATTCGTTCAATCCCAAAAGATCCATATTACATTACCCACAAAATATGATTAGGTAATAAAAGGTAGAGTAGACTACACCAATAGTACGTCAAAAGACCTTGGTTTAACAGAACCATACAAAATAAGTGGATTCAAAAATATTGCATCTTCCCGGATGCCACACTTTAGTCCTCAGCAAACACCTGAAAAAGAAAATATACAAGAAGCATGAGATGCTAATATGTATTTCTTTATTTGCAAACACATGAAACAAAAAAAACAAAAAAAAAATCACCATAACATACATCACTAGACCGCCAAGCAACAATGTAGCCAACAACTTCTCCAACTTTGCGAATTTTTTTGTGAGGTCTTTCCAAAGAAGCACGAGGCTTTATTGGTTTTTTAACCAACACTTTCCAAAAATCCGATCCCAATGGCTTGCCATCTACTTTTACCAAGGGGTCCCTACTAATAACGATTCCCTCTGCCACATCATATTTTGGAATAGTGTGACTCACCATGCATACTTTTGGTCCATCCTACAATCGCAAGTATAAAATTTTAGTACCCATATTTCCTATAACTAGCAAAGAAGGGATCATAGTTTGACAAAAGGAAACACGAAAAGAAAGGGGAAACAATAATATAGCTAGCCAAAAAAAGGAGAATACATTAACCAACAGCACAAGGAGGTAGCCAAATAGTAACAGCCATAGGGGAAAAAAAAAAAGGCCAAGACAGATGGAACCAAAAACAAAACAGTCAATATTGAATGATTCCTCTAGCAATGAGAATGGTTATAACCCCATTACGTGCCCCTTGGATAGGTTAGTAAACACACAAGGGCACACCCCTGAAACTAGTATTCATAGTAGAATAACACAGCTAACAGAGTGAGCATAACCCAGTGAACAACAACCCAAATAGATAGCATAAATGGACATCATAATAACCCAGGACCGAGAAAAGACAATCCAGTAGCAGAGACAACAATCTGGGCAGAATATGGTACACAGCAGAATTAACAATCTGGGTTGTAATCGATATCAAACAGCAGGCACACTTCACTCTGCCCAGAATTGACAACAAAATAGAGGTATATAACTGGACAGATTTTGACAAATCTGCCCAGGTTTTGACATACTCATGCTTGCACACAACAACAGCAAGCATTCATGGCAACTCTGCCCAGAATTTGTAACCACAACACACCACAACTAAGCTCACGGCCTCTGCCCAAACATGGAATTTGGGCATGACCTCATGGCAAGAACATCTACCAGAGTCCAACTCAAAAAGTGAATTCTCAGACAAACTGGGCAGTAGTAGATTAATCTAAACTAGGTATATACCATGATTTCACAGAAAAGTATATCAATATGAGCACCAACTACTTCAACCAATCAAGATACATGAAAATTTTTCGACCGGGGTGGATTGGGTTCAGACTGAGATAATTTCAACCCTTTAATCAGCATGTTGGAGGCAACTCATGTTTTTCTTATAACGAGTGGAATCAATTAATTAGCACCAACTCATGTTTTTCTTATAACGAGTGGAATCAATTAATTAGCAGCTGCTGAATATGAATATAGTTGCAATAAGGTTTAGACAGGCCCCATCTAGCCTCGTTTAGTTTATAGTTGTTTTAAGGGAGAACCTTAGTTTGTGTCAATGGTAGTGCCTTGCCTGTATGAGCACTTCCAATTTTCTCTTCCTTGTTCAAACGTAGACATGATGTTGAGCAAGTATGGGAATAGGGTTTGTTCTGATAATGGAAAAGCTCTTAATGTTGAAGTTTCATCTACTTGGTCCATTTGGAACTCAACATTTACTTGCATTTGCATAAACTGAAATTGAACTAACCTGTCCATCAAGTCGTGGAGAAAATGTTGGTAAAGTAAAGGCAACTTGCTCACCATCTTGGGTTTAGTCATCTCCCACAGACTCCCTAATTATGGGTTGCCTGCTAGGAACATTTGGAACCTATCACATATCAATTTAATTTGTTACCATGACATTCTTAAAAACTATATGCATTTAAAAAAAAAACTTCGAAACCATAACAAAGCACCTGTCCAGTTCCATTTGTCCCTCCGTGGGACTCAAATAAGGCCATCTGAGCCCCCATACGCTCGAGATGAGCCACGAATAAGGCCATCAGGAACTGAAATATAAATTAATAACAGGAACAAACATGAACAAAACAATTAATTTGGTATCTACAAGCTCATCATTTTTTTTTTTGCTTAAAGAA
The DNA here is from genome assembly GCA_016920895.1 of Vaccinium myrtillus. Taxonomy (NCBI): domain Eukaryota; kingdom Viridiplantae; phylum Streptophyta; class Magnoliopsida; order Ericales; family Ericaceae; genus Vaccinium; species Vaccinium myrtillus. Next base: position 6,270 of record JADGMU010000631.1, on the reverse strand, counting down.
AGAAGAAAACCGAGCCAATTGCGCTCATCATATTGATACTCTTAAATTATACAAAGGTAGTTGTGTTTCAATTTGAATAAAATACTAAGTACCTGGATCATGTGACGACGGTTGTGTTAGGTGTCTCGATTGAGACAGTTGTGGAGCTTGAGACGGTTGTCTTGCATCAGATGGTTGTGTTGCTTGAGAGGGTAGTGTTCCATGAGATGCGTGTGTCTCTTGCAATGGTTGTGGTGTTGGAGTTTGCACTTCCGCCTCAGATAAACTTGTAAGTACTGCCTCAGCCATTGTGCGAGGGCATTTACTGGGCCTTCTCTTCGTCATAACTGGTTTACACAATGGCTTTCTGGAAAAAAATTAGAGTAGCATATAATTCAATACGGGCACCATCGTCAAACTAGATTTCAGAAACAAAAAGAAGATTACAGATAGAGTTCTATTGCTCTCAAGAGATGATAAATGTTTTCTCGTTTGTTATTAGGATCAACATAGACAGCATGACATCAAATAAAGATACCAACATAAATAATAGAAAGTTGCCAACAATTTTTTGCCATCATGGAGTCAAATGAAATTTGTAAATCTTTTTTTCCATCATATATAGGGACACAAATGCATACTACCTACTTCACAAAAAAATTAATTATGCTCTCAATCACTTCAATGAGGAAACAAAAAGAAAGATAGATAATGCAACATAGGATTATCAAACAAGTCATAGTGTACTAGAATGGTAAAACCGATGCCCAACACAATCTATACTACTACTTTTAAAAGCACGAAGGTGTTTTCTAGTCCTTCTTTCCAAATTTGTCTCTGCTTATCCAGATTAATTCCACACTGTTCCCTTTAGAGGGACCTTCGCTATCAAGCAACAACTGGAAATGAGTAAACCTAGGAAGCTACTGACACTCAAAGCTCCTAACTACTTAGGATCTAGAGAACAATAGAGAATACCACTAGAAAGGAATGCTGTCTAGGCTGATGGACCAACCACAGACTCGGACACTATATAATCGGAAAGCACTTAACACATTTACTCCATGGGAGTTGGAAGGACGAAATAGAGGGATGTAAAGAAAACCTATTGAGGCTTTAAAGTACCCGTACATTGGATCCTCTTAGAATCCTTAGGGACAGCGGGAAGCAATTAATCAATGAGAGAATCGAATTGCGGGCCGAAGCCCACCCCTTGATTAGGAGTGAGGTACCGGAAAGACAACTACTTGAAGAGTGAAATTCCGGCAAGCAGACACTCCTTAAGAAAGACTATAAGCAAAGAACTACTATGGAAATCAAGAAAAAGGCCCGATTTCACGCAACCAAGGCCACTTGGGACCTACAAAAGGTCCTAACTTTGATAGTAAGGAGCAGCCCAATCGATTCGGTATTGGTTGAGTTCCGAGACGGACACCACTAATTCATGGTAGGTCAGCACTTAACCCAGTCGATTCTATAATGTCGGGATGCAGAAAACCAGATTCATTCTATCCTCTCAGTAAATGCCACAAAGAAAGGCACGCTTAGTGAATATGATCTGATGTTCAGATGTTATGACTTAATCCGTCAGCATCGCTGCCCGCTACCTTTAATGGGCAGCGCTGTATGATTGAATGTTGAAGTTGTGCCGTCTTTGGTTAAGGGCCAACTCTTGGTTGGAGTTGGTTTAACGGACCGAAGAGTGCCACTACGATAAGTTTCATTATGTAAATATCGAAAATAACTTGTCGTGGGAGCAGCCAAAAAGAAGAGACATGAATTCATTGAACAACAAAGAAATATTGTAAGTAATTAGAATTAGGTCGTACCCTATTCTATTCTCCCTATCTTTAGTCAGGAATAGGGATTGGTAAAAGGTATTATTATCGCTTAGCGTTTGTGCTAAGGAAAGCCCTTTTTTCTTCGAGATAAGGTTAGTGTTTCGTGTGGATACGATGGCTTATTGAGTCATTAACCCCTCTCCCCCAAATGATAAAACCCCTTCAGCTGACACATCCCCCAAATCATTGCTCTCTTTCTTTGAAACTAAATGTACCGCTCCTTTCCAACACACAAACACGGACAATGCTTCTATCATGTTAATCCTTGCATCACAAGAAGACAGGGAAGCCAACTGACTGGTTGCTTATGATTCCAACGAAATCCTTTCTTTTATCTCTATTTAAGTTTCTGGTTTTAATTTTTTTAGGGTGAAGAAATAATCAAGCCAGAACTAAAGAACTACAAAAGACTAAAAAAGACAACAAAAAGACCATGTAATGACTTATATGGCAAAGTCTCGGGTGCATTACAAGTTGTGTCATACAAAATTGTTTTCACCAAAGGAGGCTTCCTAAGAGATTTAAGAAGTGGAAATGTGAGACTTACTTTCTAGCTTTCACTGCTATATATTACTTTATGAGTAGAATTGTTACATTATAAGAACAATTTCTGAAATCTATTGCAGTTCAAAAGCAAAAGAACTTACACGCAAGCTGAAATTGATGAAGTGCGAGTTGAATGGATAAATTCTGTTGTGAACTAAGTATAATCAGCTCATACGGGTAAGTTAACTCTTCGTCTGTTTACACGGCTTTGATCATGATATGCTTGTTGCTTATCCCCTTTGAGATGATATGCTTGCTGCTGTTTGTGTCTGCTGCTATTTGTCTGATGAGGATAGATGTAACTGCTGCTGTTGATGTTCTTGATAAGGCTGATTTGTTGTTGGAGATGATCCACTGGTTTGCCTCTTGGTGAAGCTTAGGCTTAGTCATCTATGATGTTAATATCAGCAAGATGTATTGCTGCCCTTAGGACTGCTCTTAATGCCCTGTATGTGAAATTCTCTAGACTTCTCTCTCTAACGGTTTCAGATTCACCTCACAGGCCGGCCCCCAACGTGAAATGAGTTCTATACCCTCCACATTTTCAAACTCCCAGACATACCCAAAGTCGTCCAATCATATTCTTCCACGTCGGAATCTTCTCCATCGAAAACTTTGTATCAGCAGTATAAATAACCTGACGGACCTGTTAGTAGTGGTCCACGAAACACTGGATTTTAACCGGAGAAGTCCAAATGTTGTGCATATATGCAGGACTTTTACATGTTTACTTGTTTCGCCATCGCCAATATATCTGTTATTACTTTGATCCGAAAAAGATGAAACTTTAAATTAACACATATTTTCTTCATTGACATGAAATTTTGGCTCCATGACTAGACATGATTGGTACAAACAGAAACATTGTGAGGTGAACCCTCAAACATCTGACCTTAAGTAAACCTCGCAGTTTCAAGAGCATTGTGATGCTCTTGGTTGATGCTTTAATATGCTCTATCTTTATTACCAATTTACCCTGATTCTATATGGTTGGACTAGGCACTTTTGACCTGTAGATGATTCACATACTTATCGTTGCAAGTTCCACATTGTGGAGCTGAATGGTTTATCATAACAATCAGACTCTCAGAGGCTCCAGACCTGTCAGGTTTTCACTACTAGCCGTCCAACAATGATGTATAAACATCGCTTTTATGGCGTCCCTCTGTAGTGTCCACCATAACTGAACCAGCTTAACAAATGTGCTAATATTGGTATTGGTCTTAGTTATTGCTTAAATGTCTTGGTGACACAAAGCTTAGTTATTAACTAGCTTCATAGTATGTTGAAGTTTGCTTGTATACATAATCAGATAATGTTGTATATGCACTTTACATTGCTGAAACTTGACTTATTTCAAAGCCTTTGGAAAACCTCGACGTGAGGCAAAAACCCATCTATTTTCCTTATTATGGATACTTCTGTTGTCTCTCATTAGATCACAATTTTGTAACTTTGCAGTTCTATCAAGTCTATTCTAGTTTGACTGCAGGCTTCATTTCCTGTTATTACAACACCCCGATAAAACAAACCAACATTTGATACTGGCTACAGTAGGCCATGCCACATGTTTTACATGCGTCTTTTTATGATTTTCTGAGAAGTGTGAGACTGAATCTTGGTCTGCATTTGTTGGCTTGAGATCCCAAAGCTGCTGCTTGGTCCGCTTCTGTTTAGAAGCTGAATCTTTTTTTGGTTTTTTGCTTGCTGCTTCCTATTCTGTTTTGATGCTGATTGGCTTGACCGTCGCTTGGGATTTATCTTTCTATCTTTGGGTCTGGGTTGCAGATATTAGGGACTGTCGCTTGGGATTTATCTTTTTTGCTGCTACTATTGGTGATTATGGTTAGATTCTGCTTTGGGAGATGATCTACTACATTGAAGGGCAATGAGGGTATCAGTATTGATGTGGATATGTTGCTGCTCATTTTGAGGTGCTGATTTGCGGCTTTCCGATGCTAGCTCTAGTGTTGGATGCTGATATTCTATTTTGAAATCTGGTATTGGCTCTAGTATTGTTTTCTATTTGAGGGTATACCTTTGGCATTGACTTATTTTGGTTTGTTTTATCGTTGTTATCAGTATGATCATTTGTAGACCTGGTATACTTGTGGCATCGACTTATCAGCAAGGTTCTAAAACTCGCTAGGCGCTACTAGGTCGGTCCGGCACCTTCGAGCTTCCAGGGCGAGTACTCGGAGAGTACTCGGGCGCCCAGCAATTACTCGTTTAGGGGTCTAATTGTAATTTTTAATACTTTATGGGGTAAATGTGATATTTCTAAAAAAATATTGGGGTAAAGTGTAATTACAATTGAGTCACAGCAGATGTACAGTGACAGCTGTATAGCACTAAAACCTTTCCTTTCCTTTACGAAATGAACTTTTTCTGTACAGTGAGTTGTATATGTATATCGCTGAGCAAGAGAGAGAGAGAGAGAGAGAGACCGAGACGACGGCGACGACAGTACCAGATGACGGCGACGACGACGACGATACTTGACGACGGCGACGACAGTACCAAATGATGGCGACGACGAGATCTGAGAAGAGATCGAGAGATGATCGTGAGGTGTTACTGATCAAACTTCCGAAGGTGGAGAGGCGCCTCTCTTCTATTTTAATCCCGATTTTTTCTGACTTTTTCCCAACTCGCCGAGTCGTCGATTAGTCTCGACTCGCCGCCTCGCCGACTACTCGGCGACTAACGCCGACTTATCTCCGACTCGACCTTCCGCCGACTAACCTCGCCGACTAGGGTGTAGTCGCCTCGGTTGGGTACCGAGGAGCGACTTCTCGGCCGAGTTATCCGAGTTTTAGAACACTGCTTATCAGTATTGACTTATTTTGGTTTGTTTTATCGTTGTTATTCAAAGTTCTAGTTTGGTGCTATTGTGAAGGTTAATGGATACTGGTTCTCATATCCTATTGTGAAGGGAAAATTTGTTACATGAAATTTTCTTGGTTAGATTAATTATTTGTTATGGTTTATGTTAATAGTTGCATTAGTGGAAAATGATCAGCGACCCGAGAATTGATTGCCAAATTAAAAAAAATAAAAAAATAAAAAAATTGTGATGCCTCTTTTAATCACGTTTTTTTAGTGTGATGGTAAAGACATTTAATCACGTTTTTAGAGGAAAAATGAGATCTAAAACAATAAAAGAACATGCTAAACAATTTTCTATCTCAGTTTTGACCATAAACGATCACACTTTTTTGCCGTGATCTTTACATACATATAACCACGCTTTTTCATGAAAACCGAGATAAAAAGAACGCAGGGAAGCAGTTTTCATCTCGCTTTTACCGGAAACGATCACACTTTTTTGATGTGATTGATCTCTCTTTCCGTCACACTTTATAAGTGTGATAGAAAATACCCGACTTACAATCACACCCGGAGCCATCACGCTTAAAAAGCGTGATGTTTATGGTTTTTTGTAGTAGTTATGCAAATATAACCTTAAGGGTGATATTTGTAATTTACCCAATCAATATAACGGAGAGAGCCGAAGCCGTTAGTAACAGGGACCTTTTAAATGCAAAATTTAAACATTGGGGACGAAATTGTTGCAATTGGTATATTGGGGACCAATAAAAATGTCAATAAGCCTATAAATTCCCTCTCTTTTTGTTTTGATAATCAATTCCCTCTCTCCCTGTTCAAGAACCCTCTCCGCTCAAAAATCCTGTGTGTCGTTTTCAAGAAAACAACAAGCCAATCTCTCTCAGTTCAACAACGAAGCCAATCTCTTTCCTTTTCCTTATTAGAATCCTCTCCCTTTCCCTTTTCCTTAAAGAGTTTGCCAATGCAGAAGATGGAGAGTCGGTGTTGAGGGGGAGTGTTGAGAGTCAACACTTACTCTCCATAGTTCAAGAAGATTCTAGAATGTTCTAGAATA